>CM068305.1:86326255-86583755 GCA_034768735.1 Schistosoma mekongi
AATAGTCCCTATACATTAAGGAATATAAGCATTACAATTATTATGTGTTTAGAAGACTCGGCTTATCACTAAGGATCCGAATATCACAGGTGATAGACTCAATAGGTTAAGACTCGTGATTCTTTGTCCCGTTATAATACACTCTCTCGATATATTCAGTTAAATATAACACTAAAAGGGATATACACTTTTACTGATTTCTAGCAGTAGTAATATTCATGACAAGTCCATACGAGATTATTTTGTGAATATTCTTTGAAAAGGTGTCTGTCTCCATATTCCAGGAATCGGCATTAGTAATCAATACCTGTTACCCCAGGTGGGGCATAAACCTTTGACCAGCATTCTTAAACCAACTCTATCCTGGGCTTTCCTTTTCAGCTCTTCCCAAGTGCTGCTCATTTTCTTCATGTCTGTCTCCGATTCCCGATGCAATGTGTTCATGGTTCTTCCACTGTTTTTTCTGGTCTTTAGAATTCCGAGTTATCGCTTGTCTTGTGATAGAGTCTGATGATTTCCTGAATGTGTGCCCTATATAACACACTCCATCTTCTTTTCCTCGGCTGGATATCGGTTAATTTGTTCTCCGCCACAGAAGTTGTTATTGATGGTGTCAAGCCAACGGATCCAAATATCTAACCCAGACAATTGTTCATAAATACTTATATCGTTTGAATGATGCCTTTCGTAGTCCTCAATACAGTTCCACACAACAGAATTGTCTTCATATTCGTATTGGAAATTTTGACTTTAATGTTGATCGACAGGTGGTTTAAGTTTCAGATGTTTTTCATTTATAGAAATGCTGCGAAAGCACTACTAATGAGGAAATATTGTCTCCTCACCATCAACTGTATTCGCTAGTTAGAAGGATATGAGTAAGATGTTGAATTAATCGAAGTATTCTATTGATTTGGAATATGATTCATTCAAAGACGTAGACAGTGACATGATAATTGAACTGATAAGCGTTTTCTATTTGACTGAACAGTTTCCGATTTTTCCAGTCCTTAATGCTGATCCCATTCTATTGATCATGATGTCAATCTGATCAATGGTCTATGTAATAATTATCACTGATCATCATTGCAGTTCATTGATTTTCCCTGACCAGCTACGTGTAGCTGAATAAGCTTAATAATCGAAAATAAAGTAAGCCATCATTGTATTTATTTGTAAACTGCTATACAAGCCAATTAGTATAGTCAAAGGAGATAGTAATCATTATATATTTGTATGCGATACATTATTTTAATGATCCTGACGGCCATCAACACTATTTGTTTGAAATCAGTTTTCATAATCCTCTGATCTTATTTACTAACCGACTTTATTCATTGGATGTATGCTTTTCTTCATCCTAACGTTCATGAAATTACCCTTCTTGTAGACCCTCTCCATGTGATGACGATCCACTGGATTGTGTTACTGTTGTCTGGTGAACAATTTATGCTTGAATTTGTACGTCTGTTACTATTTTAAGAAAATTATGAATAGTGTGTTCATAGAGATGTAGGCAAATTAACCAATTGGAACCAGTAAGTTTTGAAGAGTTGCTTTGTACTAGTAACATACTGCAGTACAGTGTAGACCTATGTGTTTCTATTACATAACCAACTCAAAACCCTTCAGGCTTCACTGCAGTCATTACAAAATATATTTCAGTGCCATAACTATCCCCATTTGTACGTAACGACCATACTCATTAGTTGTATCTTATTACTTAATCTCAACTGAATGGCCTAAGTGTTTACGTTCACTATGAAGCACGAATGTTTTAGGTTAGACATGTTGTAAGGAGGAGTAGATTATTTGTACTATATTGCTGTTCAGTGTCCCCTGGCTATCAATGATTATCTTACCCACATCAATCAACGATATCAAAGCAAAGTTACGCAGTCATCAAAACATACCAATCACAATTAGTTTTTTATTAGAAAAATCCCCATTATAGTTATGTACTTACTTTGACTTATTACTGACAGTCCATTAAAGGTTTGTGGTTTTATTGGCATACTCATACTTAAAAGGTGCTTGTGACTAATAAAATGATAATGACATAAGTCATTTAATCAGTCTCGATACTACCTTTGAAGATAGAATAACAGTAAATTTTTTACGTTATGTGGCTCCAATATCCGTTCATCATATATGTTACTTATGTACTTGATTACATAATAACCCCCCTCTCTCTTTCACTTATTTCATTCATTGATTAATATAACTTATTATTATGATTATTATACACTAGTAAGATAAATGACTAATATGCCTGTTACATTCTGCAATATACTTTGAAAACGTTACAACATTACGACTTGAGAAAGAATTTTTTGTGAACACGGTGATTATAAAAGGTGTCAGGAGTATAACGGCGGTTATTATTTACCAGTTGCTCACACCGTAAAAGGGTTCTTTTTTAAGGTATATAAAAAAGTAGCTGGATTAAAGGCGGTCTTGATGAACTGAGAGTATGGCCTTGGTACCTAAAGAACAACTGCTTAATGCCTGTCATACACAACCTATTCATAAGTGGTTTTTGGTGAGTAAAAGACACACTTCTTAAATCATTGTAAGTAGAGTTGGGAATCCGTGTACTCAAGTGAGATGCGCAGTTCTAGGGTCGACCTTTCATAATCCTTTCCTTCCTCTTTAGGAAGGCAGCATCACCATTGTACTGATTGTTTGATAGTATCACCAAACTACAGTCACACCTCTGTACAGTCGGTAGTAATACCGGCCTAAGACTTTAGGTCTGCTGCTTTTAGTCTTATTGCTCATCAGTCGGCCTTTCTGGCATAGTAAGAGTTTAAGGAAAGATTGTTCCGCCCAGTATACCCCGTTTATGTCATCACCATAAGGTGGACCGATTACAACGTTAAAGTTACCGGAACATTCTGATTAGGTAAATAAAAACTTCTCCACTACCCACTAATCCGTTGATACTGTACGAATTTACGTTTACGTGCTCATCAACATCTTCCGATGTGGTTGAGTACAAGAGAGGTCAAACCAATTATCAGTTCAGTACTTATTCATACAGTTAAGACGAGTCATACTTCTAGTCACATTACATCAGTATCTATTAGTGAGAGCCAGTTAGCCTCACGTTTTTGCAAGCAGCAGAAACATTAACTATCTGGGTCAAAAAACTGCTACTATTCGTTAAAACAAGATATATGCAACCTCTTCTTTTACTACGGCCAACATCCATCCAGGTAAATCATCAATCACCTTAACGATATAATGACCCAATTTACTTAATGTGTATACCGATTCTTCCCTTCCCCATTCCATATTATTATTATTATTATTATTATTATTATTATTATTATTATTATTATTATTATTATTATTATTATTATTATTATTATTATTATTATTATTATTATTATTATTATTATTATTATTATTATTATTATTATTATTATTATTATTATTATTATTATTATTATTATTATTATTATTATTATTATTATTATTATTATTATTATTATTATTATTATTATTATTATTATTATTATTATTATTATTATTATTATTATTATTATTATTATTATTATTATTATTATTATTATTATTATTATTATTATTATTATTATTATTATTATTATTATTATTATTATTATTATTATTATTATTATTATTATTATTATTATTATTATTATTATTATTATTATTATTATTATTATTATTATTATTATTATTATTATTATTATTATTATTATTATTATTATTATTATTATTATTATTATTATTATTATTATTATTATTATTATTATTATTATTATTATTAATACTTCTAGTCACATTACATCAGTATCTATTAGTGAGAGCCAGTTAGCCTCACGTTTTTGCAAGCAGCAGAAACATTAACTATCTGGGTCAAAAAACTGCTACTATTCGTTAAAACAAGATATATGCAACCTCTTCTTTTACTACGGCCAACATCCATCCAGGTAAATCATCAATCACCTTAACGATATAATGACCCAATTTACTTAATGTGTATACCGATTCTTCCCTTCCCCATTCCATCCCTCTGTAGCCTCCTAACTTTGTTTACTTTGCGAATACTATTGTTGTTACTAGCCATGTCATCGCATCGTTATTATTATTATTATTATTCATTTCGTAATCACAGGACCATTTTAATGATCACCCGCCCGTCCCTCAAAAAGAATGACTGACTTCCAGAATTGGTGTTTAGATGCCTATTTCTTATATTTAGATTCTATTTGTAGGATTCATATATTCCCCTTTACCATAACCTTCCATCTGATCTATTAACTAGTTGATTGTGTAAACTTTACCCTACCACCACCACCGCCACCAATTCCCTTTCATTGTTACCTTTGTTCTGAATTGATGTTATTTTATTAATTGGATAGCTATGCTGTCAAGTTTTACATGTATTTAAATAAATGATTGGGATATAAATTGGCGTTGGTTATTATCTTAGTTACTTTACGTCATTCTATCAAGCTTGAAACTATCACGAACAGCAGGGGATATACGGGAATAAAATGATCATCCCTCCTATCTTGCTTTAGTACTGGCTTTAGCATAGTTATTGTACCAAATATCGTGACCAATTGTAGTCCACGACAGATCACTTAAACTTCGTCCAAACATTTGTATTGATTTGTATTCATACTGTTTGGTTATTACACCCCCCTCCACCCTACGTCTTCCTACCTCCAACACATATTTATTTTGATATTGATCATGACCACCACTGATAATTCCAAATGATACAGAAACTGATTGAATATAACACTATCGACTAGTCATTTCAAAAGATAACAATTCGAAATTAGGAAGCTTTGATCTAACTTCAAATATCTTTATCTCGTAAACATGGTTATTCACTTTAAATTAGTCTTGAAGTACCACCAGGCAGATCCTGATATGAATCTGATTGTTAACAATATTTTTTGTTCTTAATTGCTTTGGTTTACTATATTTGAACTCATTGTCAAGATAAGTAATCTTAAGTAAAATAGTCATCATAAGAATGGTCATTATACTGATCGTAATAAGTATCAGTATCTTGTTCTTCATCATCATAATAAGTATCGATTACGTCATTAAAAGGAGTATCATTGTCTAACATTTCATTTACGTCATCATCTTGATTATCCAAATATTGTTCTTTATCATACCAGTTGGTATCATATGCAGTAACATCGATTCCGTCAACATCATCATATAGATCTGTAAATAAAGATAAATCAGATTTAAGTATAAATGCATAACCAATTACTTAAATAATAACCATGGAATACAAGAGAGCTGTTTTGTTTTAATGTGAATTTCCTAAGCAACGCCCACTCTCCGTCAGTAAATCGAATACAGAGCCTTCAGGCCTCAAGACGAAAGCGTAGCCCTCTTCAACACTCAGCCTGTTTATGTCCAATAGTAGAATTCCCATGTCTCTCAGCTTGTAACCATTAATTTACAGACAATCACTGATTATCATGTGTGACAACTGTCTTTCCAAGGCATGTTTGAACTCCATCAGTCGTGACTTCTTACCAGAACTTCAGGAATATCATATAGTTCGTCACTAGTAAGCTGATTATTTTAATTGAATGAAGGCGGTTTTTTGGACATGGATATTAAGTTTAGTTGTTTGTATAAAGGCTTCGGGTTTAATTACCTGGCGAAATCGAGGTTGAACACTGTTAATTAGTTCCCTACTTATACGAAACATTTGTCTACTTCTTCCTGGTTTCCAATGGTACTAAACCAACAAAAATCTGTGAAGAATTCAATTATCTAAACTCATTATATATCTCTACAAAACCTCCTTAATTCACTTGCATACAATGTAATCTCTAATGTTAATTACATCTTTATATTCAGCATTTACTTATTAAATGAATGGAGAACTATCAAACCTACTGGATAAATCATAATCATGAACATTGATGACTTGTGGATGATCTTAGTTACATGAAATATAGTCTAAAGAAAGCGTTAGTTTTAATAAGTAGTAAGATAAGAACAATAGTATGTTATCAAGGCAAATAGTGTCATAACGGTAAATGAATGCAACGAGAATCGGCAACTGATTAACTGGTTAAACCTTTGCATCATTTGCGTCGACAAAACTTCAACCTCAATCCCTACATTGATGTTCAAACCTGGGTTCGAACTTCTCACATTTTTAATAAGTATGAAATTATTTTTGAAGGTTTGTACCTCCTATTTATAGATATTGAAGTTTGTAAACAAATAAGCTTTGATGGTGTTTGTGTATCCTTAATGGAATACTTCAGTACACCGGATACATCAAATTTATAAGTCCCAGATAATTGATTTTATGAAACTCAAATTTCAAGTATAACAAGATAAGAAGTCTTGACAAAAGAAGAATTACTATGGCAATTCCTCCCTCGTCATGATGGATGTCTAACAAGAACAACAACAACAACTGAGTAGTTGCCGACACTAAAAACTTTGACAACGGGAAAATACACCCCCTTAGAAACAGAGCTATTTATCATCAACTGTATCCCGATATACATGTATCATATAAGTCCATTCACTGTTGTCACCTGTATTCTTAATGGTTGTGGTCTTAATTTTTGAAGTCTATTGTGATGGTGTCCAAAGCATACTTCATAATTATAGTTCTGCTTTGTGTTAGAACAATCTGGATCACCATGTATGAATTCATGAGGACAGTATAAAAATAGAAATTCTACTCAATTTATGTGAAGTTTCTATAATAAGAGATTCTTGGTTTCGACTGTCTAACTGATTGTCAAGTAACTTTAACATGACGACAGTTCAGATGAATCAGCATTGAAGCATTCTTGACTCAATACATGAAACATGTCGGGTAACACAAGCTGTGATTGTCCAAATGAGATTTCTCAGTGTTTATATTTGTTATCATTCACATCACTTTACTGTTCACTAATCAGATAGTTGAAAAATGTTGATCAGTGGCCTATGCTCCACGTGATGAGGGGGGGAAGGGTTACAGGGATTGATTGATCGATTGATTGATTGATTGAATCAGATGGTCAACAACTTTTAATCAGGAATTTAATTCAAAAAAGTAAGTCATGGATAAGAAGACTTGTTGACTCTGATCGTCATGATACAAAATGATTGCAATAAATGTGTCTTAGCATTACAATTACAAGACTGAAAGCTTTTCAAAGTTCTTTTCTTAAGCTCTAAATCTTCTCAAAAATTGGCTACCAAGTTTATTACTTCAGATGAAGATAGACAACAGGAATTTGACAACGTGATTAGCATTTTACAATTGAAGAATACTCTTATGAATATGATTAAAAATGCTCAGAAACAGAGTGGCCCATTCGTGACTAACAATCTAATAAAATATCATGGATTGATACTATCGTTCTACTTTATCTCTATGAGTCAACAGAAGGATTGTAAACGGTTTCGGAACGAACATGAAATTCAAAGATTCTGCAAAATAACCAACATGTTTCGAAGTACTTTCATTAATACAGAAGATCCAGTTCACCACTACACAAGACTATGATTACAGGTTAGGTTAAGTTGATTATGATAGCTTCTACATTGGTAAATCTTCCCAGAAAAACTATCGCTCCTGTTAAATAACATGAATACTACATAAAATGATCTCTTAGTAATCGTTTAAAGCCAGAAAAGTTGCAAATCAAATGACTGACAACAGTAACATAAAGTCGACACAATTAACATCCGAATCACCCAGAAAGCTTTTTTCTAACTATAAAGATGATCGAGCAATTGAAGCATTTCACAGTTTTCTAAACTCTTTTGGACTTAATAGGAAAGAAGGCTTTATTATTCATCCTACCAGGAGTATCTATTCCAAATTTCTCAATTGTTTAATACACAAATATACATAAACAATCATCATTCTCCTCACTTCATACCGATTAACAGTTAACAAACACTGCAACTCACAAATATTCCTCACCGTGATACAACTTAACCCGATTGATGACAAGACCTAAACAGGTTCAAACTTGTAATTTGATTGTACTGAATGTTTTGATTTGTAATTCGGTTGTTGACTTTCTAAAGAAGTGGCTTACATTAAATTGTAAAATGTCATGTGTTTCAATCTCTATTCATTGAAATATTACTAATATATACTACTTAATTCTAGAATGTCGAGTCCCTCTATGAACACTAACATTAGAATGCAGGTACATCAAACTGATGACTTCCAAACAAGACGAAACGTGTATCTTGGATTCCGCTTAGTAGTCACAATCCAACCTTAAGTTCCTCTGTGTTTTAAAATTGAATAGAATGAAATCGACTAATCTAATTTATACAGATAAGTAGTATAAGTAGTTTTACTTGCAAATGTTTCTCTCAACTGAATACATAAATCTAATGAAAAAATGCATTACGTAACTATTACAGTACAGCAATTCAATGAACACTTGAGTACATTCTAGTTTAAATAGAAAACGATATTAACATTGAAACTGAATATAAATCAAGTACACATTGTATTTTTGGTGTTGACTACTCTGGTAACTGAGATAAACGAATGTGTATCAGTAAAAACTGTCTATCATCAATTGGATAAGATAGGATTACGTAATCTATTGCACAGATTAATTTAATAAAATAATAAAGTACTTCTACAAATTAGTGTTAGTATTAATGCCATGTAGAGTAAATGTGGCTACAATTACACTTTATATTGAATGAATGATTCCAATTAGTTAAGATCAACAATCATTCACGTCTACAATCGATATATGGAATGAATTCGTCTAGATAGTAGTATGATATGCTTTCTTTACTATCTTCAATAGGTTCATGCCTTGTAATATTGTCACATAAATGGCAGCTATTAATGAAACAAGAAGAAACTTGGTCAACATGGTTAGCGTTAGAATCGTTGGATAGTATGACTGCAGTTGAAAGCCGAGTAAGTTAGGCACTAATACTATTCGAATCGAATCAAGGAGAGTTAAACCTTTAATCGACGTTTTTCTAGTATTTAAAGCCATTGCTTTAGAAGACCTGTTTTATTTCTTTGCTTAAAACATCGCATACATTATAATTCATTCTCATAATTATCATTTTCAGATGTTTGATGGATAGTGAGAACATAGTAGATCTATGCAGACTGATTAACACAAAGGTAAAATTCTAAGGATTTTTGAGTGTCTGCTTTTATATTGGCCTTTTTCACTCGACCTTTGTATACACATTACAGTAGAAGAGCATAGTCAACTACCTCCACGACTTGACATTAGTTCATTCTTTGAGATGACATTTGACACGAAACAAATTGGATTTCAATCCTGATATGAACACTGAAACCTTAATGCTACTAGATCGAACTGTTGAACTCAAATTAGTACGAAATGCACCACCTAGATTTCACTCTTCAGCTACAATCTAAACTTAATTCATGCTTATGGTGAAACTTTGTATAAAAAATGATGAAGAAGGCTATGTAAAATGTTTTTATTCAAATTAACGATATTCTCTGTGCATTCATCAATATAAAATAAACTATTCGAATTTCCTTAAAAAGTGATTAGAGTTGCCTAGAGTTCAGAGATCGAACCAGAGGACATGACATTTAAAATAACTTCGTTAACACACAAAACAATCATAATGAATGTTAACTGAATACCTTCACTCCTTTTTATGAAGTAGGTACTGATAACATTATCTCTGAATACAATGAAAGCTTCATGATTACGTCATTAAATATACCAATTAAACCATAAGACGAATTTACTCAGCAAACGAATCACATTGAAACAGTTCGACAGACTAAAACCCTCTGCTAATGTAATACCTAGATTATGTATCCTACCAACAGTAAACTGAGTCGGAGTATCTATCTTTACTATCCATGATATGGCTAAGTCATCATGCCACACAGTCTTAAAGTAAACTACAGAATTCTTTGAACAACCGTGAAAATAAATCTGTAAGTACTCTGTTTGGATGCTTACAATAAGAAAATTGTATCAATAGATGCTAAGTCATTACTTACAAACATACCGCTAACGGAAAATGTACGTTTTACAACTACATCGATAAAAATGAAGCAGGCGGTGTAATTCTCACATCATATTTAAAGGAACTAAATTTGATAGAATGAAACCCTAACCCATATGGAGATGACAGCTGACCAACTTTCACTGTAAGAATCCAATACTGATAAAAGACAACCTAATTCTCTCACTGTGTTCACGATATCGTAGAATATGTTCAACAGATTTTAAAAATAAAGAGCTATTCGTTCTAAGATCCATCTTCTTAGAAAATTGATGCTCTATAGGATTTACTAAAAGAACGTTGATGAGCGAGAAACCCGAAAGATAAAACATACTGTCCCAATGAAAGCATTATATGTTAACCTCGAATTTAAGTGAGATATTACAAATGATTTAGTTAAAAATCGTTCAGTGAGGTAGATTGGAAAGACTTTCCCTAAAGCAACTCTATGTATAACACCCAGAAGTCGTCCACTTATATTCTTCTGGTCAGAGGATATGCTTTTACGACTCCATCAGTCACCACTCCACACTAGAGCTTAAAGAACCTACTGAAATTAGTTACTAATGTAAATGAACTGAGATGGTTTGTGAAGAATGGTATTAAGTTTAGTTGATCGAATTGGTTGCTGGAAGTTAGAATTCTACCATTGGATGCCGGCCCAGTAGTGCAGAGAGTTAAGCGTTCTCCAATTAAACCCCATAGTTCATAATCTAGGGTACACACTACTGAGGAGTCCTACACTAGGACAAAACAGCTGCTCAGTGCTGCCTACTTTTCTCCATTACTCTACCAGCATCAATCTATGACGAATTCAACCAACTAAAACCTAATACCAACCTCCATAAGCCACCTCAGTTAACTAGAAATCGCCAATAGATTATCAACATTCACATCATTGTATATTATCAATAGTAACCATAGCAACAAATAAAAAGTACCTACATTTTTCTCCATGTATCCATGTTATTGAACATAGAAATAGAAAAGTATTTGTAACCAACGTAAAACTTATCATATTTTTTTGTTTGTTCTTTTTTAATAAACACGAGGAAAATACGATAATCCTGTTGAAATACACAGAAACATAAACAAAAGAATAAATGTTATATTTGGGGGAAGTGTTTTTCTATTATATACTTGAATGTGGGTGTGGATGTATACCGGGAATAAGAGATGGCAAAAATTGAATGAAGGGGAGTGAGAGATGGTGCTGGTAGGAAGGGGGGGGAGGAATTTTGATAAATGAAGAAATTGAAAATGTTCTATTACCCTTCATCTCTCGTCGATGAGTGTAAACTTAACTTGATTGGTTGATTTGATTATTTTTGTTAAATAAAATTAAAGATTCCCATTGAGTAACTTAAACTAAGAAATTAATCGAATATACAATCAGTATTTTTAATTATTAGAATGATTACAACAAAGGGTGGGTGGAGTAAAATGGGATAGAATGGGCATCTCTAAATAAACATGCTGAAAAAACGGCCTAGTTACATGTTGAAAATGGTAGTTAACATTTAGTATACACAACATAACATCTCTCAATATTACAAATTTATAGAATTGGGAATTCTACCGTTAGATGCTGGTTTAGTGATGCACAGGGTTGTGCATTCATCAATCTGAAGCTTAAAGAGCAAAATCAAGAGTGTACACTGCTGAGAAGTTCCATACGGTGATAACATAGATGTCCAGTGCTTTCTATGTTTCAATAATACCCGATTAACATCAATATGTGACGAATTCAACTAATTAAAATTTAATACCAACCTCCACAAGCCACCTTAATTAAATTGTATAAATATTTCTAAATTCAGTGTTAGGTTGAAATGTAAATTGGGCAGATATCATCAACAACAACCTACTCTAGCAGAGAACTAATCAACTTCCAGCAGAGGAAGAAACTATGAAAAGACGCTGGAGGTGTATTGGACACACATTGAGAAAACCATCAAACTATGTCACAAGACAAGCACTAATATGGAATCCTAAAGACCAAAGAAAAAGAGGAAGACCCAGGAACATATTTCGTCGGGAACTGGAGACAGACATGAAGAATACTTGGGAAAAGTTGGAAAAGAAAGCCCAGGACAGAGTTGGTTGGAGAATGCTGGTTGGCAGCCTATGCTCCACATGGGGTAACAGACATTGATTGATTGATTGATTGAAATGTAAATGAGTTTAATTGATGAGTAGAGATTTACTTGACTGTTTGAAATATTTTTTTATTGAGATCTGATTAGTTGAAAATACTCCTTTTTCAAATAGTAGAACTCTGTAATTAAACTTTTTTACTGATTGACACACAATCATATCAATATTACTCTTTAATGCATAACATCATCTTTGATGAAACAAATGATGATCTGGATGATGATGATGATGATGATGATGATGATGATGATGATGATGATGATGATGATGAACAGATCCATTGTAGTTAAGCATGAAAAAACAGTAATCATTTTTAATTCAACTGGGATGGTTATAATTGTGGAGATTAGTTACTTATTTTGATTGAATTTATGTCACAGATTGATGTTGGCAGGGTACTAGTGAAAACTACGGAGCACTGGATAGTTGTTTCGTTCCAGTGTGGAACTCCTCAGCAATGAGCACCCCAGATAATAATAATCATTTTATTTACTTTATTAACCATCTCAAAGTTATCTCTACTTTTTTACTATGTCACACAACAGGAATCATAATTAATTACAATTTCTATGTGTATAAGTTGAATAGAGTTTACTGTAGTGAATGTTACATATTACATTGAATGTTTGACTTAGAGAATTACCATTAAAATAAGATTCATTCTGATGATGTACAAGAATACAATTTGTTCTTTATAGTTCTTGGTAATTTTGATATGCCGGGCACCTAACGAAGATTGACTATCTTCGAGAGCTGTGCTTTAGAGCATTATTTCAATTATTATTATTATTATTATTATTATTATTATTAATTACTGTGAACTGTTTAAACATCTCATTGTTATGACTGTTATGTTCCCCTTGCCCGGTCCTCTCGTTTAGTGTATTTACTTTTAGTATATTGTTCATCACTATGAACTACGTTTAGTTAACTGTATACAAGTTGTACTCATTCACTACCACTATTTCCTTTGTTTTGTATCAATGTTAGATTTGTGATTGGTTTACCATATGGTCTGGTTTTATGTATATATAAAGGCATGATTAAAATATAATACGATCTCGCTCTCTCCGTTACCTGGTTCTCAATTCTGGTTCTTCGATTGTCGGCCTAGGTGGGGGTAGGTGAGTGGGCTTAGGTCAGTCATGCATCATCAACTAGGCACACTCCGTTGGCGTTGGCGTCTACAAACCGGATCCTCCTTCCTTTCTTTCTCTCGTCATAACACTTTATGGCTCCGTATGTATCTGATATGGTTATTAGATAACAGTAATGATAAATTATTTGTCCAAATACAATAGTAGCATATCTCTATAATTGTAATGAAATGCAACGACAGCATAAATTCGATTACACATTACACACTAATTGAGAAGTGGTGTTACATCATTTTGTGAATGAGAAAAAACTTCTTCAACTCTTCGTGTACCATAATCATCTTAAACATCATGAATTCTTCATAATTATTCTCTTTATCAGTCAATCAACTAGCAGTATCCATTATTACTCTAATATGTGTTAGTTAAGTGTTGGGAAGTATATACATATAATGTAAATACTTATAAAATGTTCACTGCATGTTGGTTCATACAAGGTAATGTGATTCACGGTCTAATAAAGTTTGCCTAATCGAAAAGTATGAAATATGCATGTTGATGTTTTAATACAATACAACTTGGTTTACTTATAGATCAGTTTACTATAGACCTACTTTCAGTAATTAAACTTATGAAATCGTCGACTACGATGACTACACAACCAACGTTAACATGCCTTGGAATAAGTACTCAGTAGATGTAATTACATGTGAACTATAACATTCCCATCATATTACTATTCATCATTCAGTAAAGTGGGCAATACCAATGAAAAATTTGAGGAGGATGGGGGGGGGAAAGGGGATAAGAAAAACTTTTGTTTATATGGAGAATTTGTTGTTTACTAAAAGGTCCTCATAAAGGGTAAACTTTGACATCGATTACTGATTGAATACATAGAAAACTTGTCAGTTATAGCCTTGGAAGGTCATTTACAACGGGAGTTTGGGAAAAGTAAATAATTTTTGCAAGCTATAGAGTTACATACAATGAACAAATCAAGTTAACTCATATGAGTGTATTAAGTTGGTTGTAACAATCAAACTATAGTAAAACAATCAAAATATATACTATGCGGTATAGGCAATAGTTGCCAGAGTAATCATTATCATAATGATTAGAAATGCATATGGATTGAGTGAGACATTGTCAAGTTGATAGTAAGGATAAGAGATTGTGATGAATAGGAAAAGATGAATGTGTAATCAGGAATAAGATAGTGTAGAAGTAAACAAAATCAAGGCTTGCATAGTAAGAGTTTACAGTAGCCAGCCTAGGAAGTGAGTGGCAAGGTTGTAGGCAAACGGAAAGACTGAATATACCTCTTCTGGATGAATAAGTTTGGTTTTCTGGAGTTGATCACGATAGCTTCAATTATGTATAGTTACTGTAATCATGCTCGTTTAAATAGGTTAGTTGAGTCGTGTTGTTAAACAGAAAATGCATCTATTTTGATTCCATGTTCTCTGTAAACCATATGGGAGAGTATGGTGTTATTGATAGACTATGTTACTTCTTTTCTCAGCCTACCTACTACATACGCATTTGTACATATGGACAAACATCTTATGAATACAGTCAACGTAAAGCACATTAAGATGGTCATCATAAGTATCTTATCTTTAACTTGTTGACTAAACACTGATTTCGTCTTAAACCTGTAACCTGTGAACTAACTGATAAATTGTGATTATATTTAAGCAGTCAATAATCGATGTAAAAATTCACCATTTCGATTATTCATCATTGTGTAACTATGCAATTTGTTCAACACGCTTATATACACCTTGTTTTGAATGCGTGATATACATATGAAGTATAGTTTATAATACAAAGACTATTATTATTTAATAATAGTTAAGTAATTATACTGTACGTTTAATGATGTCTACAGTGGAACCTATTGAAAATGGGTATATACTACACATGTAATGATAACAAAGATATCCATTCAAGGGCAACTTGTTTGAAATCTTGGCCTACCACTTTATAAGCATCGCCACTATTTTGTTTTGTTTTAACTGCTCAATTATGTCTCCAAATCGAATTGTGTACTTACACTCCTCTATAAGAAGTCTACGACCTATTGTGACTAATACAATGAAATCCATCCGAAGACATTACAGTGGCTGATAGACTATGTTACTTCTTTTCTCAGCCTACCTACTACATACGCATTTGTACATATGGACAAACATCTTATGAATACAGTCAACGTAAAGCACATTAAGATGGTCATCATAAGTATCTTATCTTTAACTTGTTGACTAAACACTGATTTCGTCTTAAACCTGTAACCTGTGAACTAACTGATAAATTGTGATTATATTTAAGCAGTCAATAATCGATGTAAAAATTCACCATTTCGATTATTCATCATTGTGTAACTATGCAATTTGTTCAACACGCTTATATACACCTTGTTTTGAATGCGTGATATACATATGAAGTATAGTTTATAATACAAAGACTATTATTATTTAATAATAGTTAAGTAATTATACTGTACGTTTAATGATGTCTACAGTGGAACCTATTGAAAATGGGTATATACTACACATGTAATGATAACAAAGATATCCATTCAAGGGCAACTTGTTTGAAATCTTGGCCTACCACTTTATAAGCATCGCCACTATTTTGTTTTGTTTTAACTGCTCAATTATGTCTCCAAATCGAATTGTGTACTTACACTCCTCTATAAGAAGTCTACGACCTATTGTGACTAATACAATGAAATCCATCCGAAGACATTACAGTGGCTACCGACAAGCGTTAAAAAGAAAGAAAAATTCCTGAAATTCGTAGTCTTAACTGCAGATCTCATATTGGAATAGTGAACTACCTATAATTTCTCTTTAATCTAAACAAATACCATAACTTTGATTTAATCATAGTTCAATAATCTTGACTACATGACCTGTATGATGACAATTTGGTGTCGTTATAAAGTTTCCAGATTTTCTGTCAGAAAGTGAATGCCTATTGAATTACTTATACTACGATACTCTAATAAACTACATATTGACAATGTTAGTTTTATTGAATGCAAATGCTATGAATGATTATAACGCGTTACTCCCCTTCCTCTAAATATGAATTAAACAAGGTCTTAACTATAAATATCTAGTATAACTACACTGTCTAAGCTAAATTGATCAGAAATCCAATTTATAATTGATGTAGAAATGGCTGCGCTTCTGAATTAAACAGTCGGATAGAGTGTGTGCAGTCCTGTGAATTAGACACCCAATTTATAACAGTATAACTATGAATAAAAGTATAAAACACATACGTAATTATTCGAAAGTAGTAAACTATTTGGCTTACGATAATTCTACATCCACACCGATTTAAGAAACTGGAAAGCAGTAGTAGTAGTGTGAGTAGTAGTAGTAGTAGTAATATTAAAAGTAGTAGTATAACTAGACTTTACAAGCATTCACTTTGCTTCGAAGCTGAATTCATAAATTCTGTGCTCATGAAGTACGTTTTACTACTTGATAAGAAGCCACAAAAAAGAACCAAAATAATTTATTTTTTAGTTATTTTATTCATCTACTGTACGATTGTTGAATGTTGTTCAGTCGAATGTTGAATCTACGATACTCGAACTTGCCAAAATTGAGAACCTGAAAAGTAAATTTTTCAATTACAAATTTCATCAAGTGTAAAATACAGTTTACTACATTTTCATTAAGGATAACATTTCAAACTATACCCATTTTTCACAAGGAACTTGTAACTTTTCATTGATTTATCATAGACTGTCATAGGCATGTACATATTGAGCGACATGCCTCAAAATAGCGACAAGTCACAAGTATTATTTAGGACGAAACGCTCATCCTGGATTCTACTTGCCAGTCACAATCCAACTTACATTATACTCATTCCTACGTTTTTTTCTTCTAAATATTCTCTATTATATCTAGGCCTAACAGACTGAGCTAGAGAGACACTTTCATTGGCGATCATTTTGAATAGCCTCAAATGCTTGAAATGTATTCATTAATGAAAATTCTACTATATTCGTTTATTAAATGAATGTGAAGAAACATCGGTAGATACAAGGCATTTAGTAAATTTCGAAAAACAACCTCCAAATTACCCCGTTGTAATCACTGCCAACTGATTAGTAACTAACTTCTCTAGATAATTCCTACAGTTCTAGTGAGATGTGACTAGCAGTATTCAACCATGATGAGTATAAGGCAGATGCCAACTGATGGCAATGGATGAGGTTACGTAGAATTTATTGTGAATTCACTGAGTCGAAAATATCAACAGTTGGAAGACGACCACAGTAATTTAACGGTTAGGCACTGGATGAAAAGCCTGAAGGTTCAGGGCTCTATTTCCTAGTAGGAGGCCAGCTACTAGAGTGCCTTATACTGGGAAGAAACATTTGTCTAGTACTTCCTAGCTTTCCATTAGTTGTCTTACTCAGATCGATTCATGATGTCGAATCCAAATATTGAAAATGTCTGTGAATGACATTATCTAGGTTATCTTATAATACAGTATTGTAAATGTCACCATCGTCAACAAATATGACTGTTCAGTATTCATCATATTCAAGATGACTTTGTTATGGAATGATTTAACTGCAGTACACTTGTAAACCATGAGGAACTTGTTAACTGATTCATTGTAGTGATAAACATCTAGAAAACCATCAAGTTATGGAGTATAGACATTCAGACGAACTGGGCAACATAATGTAAAGTCATTCATATTCAACTCTTATTTATAGCATTTTGGTCATATTTCGTTCTTTTGGCTGGATGATTTAACTACGAAGTTTTCATCATCATTTTAGACGACTTCATCAGAGCAAAGTTCTGACTGAAGTGATCTATTAGATCTTCTCCACAAATAAGTTTGTTTAGTCTACTTTGATTTCCTGACATCAATGGACTTCATTAATCATGAATACATACTAGAACTATAGAAATTTCACAACATACATGTTTGAAGGGATTATAAAGATTATCTGTGAATGAAAGTCGTTTTTTATAACTGATTTATATCAGTTCATGAAACATAAGAGATTACGTAACATGGGAGATTATTCCACTTTTATGATAAATTAAGAGTAGTCTATCAGAAATCCACTGTTTCCAAGCTTATTCACGGTATATAATCCAGTCTATAATCATTCTAGATTCCTCTAATAGATTTTAACTGTCATCTTCATAATAAGCATCTAGAAGTGATAAGGGAAATTTGATGATCTAGTAGTTCTAATATCATCAGTTGGTGAATACTTCATGAACAACTTTACCCTTCAGTTACGCATTGTCTTACTAATCATGTCTAAATATGTATCAAATAATTCGTAAGTTTAATCTAACTAGTTGTTCTATCTTCTGATAGTCGTATATTAACATTATTTACATCAAGAATTCATTCTACATCAGTCTAAGGGTAAATTTTGTATAAGCTGCAGATCTACTAGATATTTTAACGTTTGTTATTATAGTAACAAAGGGAATACAAATCAGGTCAATTGATTACGTACTTATTAATTAATCAATCAATGCTTGTTACCTTACGTGGAACATAGACCGCCAACCACGAATTTTCAGGTAACTCAACAAATTCCTTAGATATCATTTTTCGTTCTGCCCAAGTGTCGTTCATTCTTTTCATATGTGCTTCTAACTCCCAAAGTAATGTGTTTTTTGATATACCTCACTTCATTTGACCTTGGAAATTCTAAGTTAGTGATTGCCTTCTGATGCATTTTGATGATTACTTCAATGTGTCCTGTCCACCTTCGTTGATTTTTCCTGATTTCTTCTTCATTTATGAGTTGGTTTGCTCGCTACTACAGTAACTTGTATATAAGGGCGTATAGTGTATGCACAATCAACATAGAACCTGGCATATGTGTGCATCGGTTCAAGTTGCCATACCACCATGGCACCGCAGGATTAACACCACCACCATTAGTAGAAATCACTTCTATAAAATAAAATATTAATAGTAACAAGAAATATGAACATATAGAATATGGTTCAGGAGGCGTTGAAAGAAAGTAATGGAATAATTTAAAGCTCATGATTTAAGCGAGGACAATGAGTGAATACATCTGCGCCATTGTGACCGATTCAGGGCCATGTCACTCAGTGTTTCTAGCCACTGGTTACGGTAATCGCCAGGACCCCATCCAGGTAGTCTGCAGCTACCGACACGACTTAAACCGGCAGTCAGTGACTTCATGGACTCATGCCATGTTTTAGTTTGGCCACCCCTAACTCTCTTCCATCCTATTCCTATATCAGCCAGCATTGCGCATCGAGGAAGACGGTGGTTGGGCATATGCAACACAAGTCCTAACCACCTCAGTAGATGAAGATTCACAACCTCATCGACTGATTTACCACATTTGCCTAACACCCGTCGTCTAAACTCGTTATTACCTACTCGGTGATCCCAGCTAACGCGAGCGATGTTTCGTAGACATCGTTGGTCAAAAACTAATAACCTTCAAGTGTCATCTACCCTTAATGGCCACGTCTCACACCGATACAGTAAGACAGAGCGAACTGTTGCGCAGTACACTCTTGCTTTGGTTGAGAGACGAATATCTCGTCTACGCCATAGGTGACGTAAGTTGGCAAGGGTGTATAGTCAACGCATTGGGAGTATCACGAGCAAGCAACTTTATAAATGCATGTATTTTTTTGAATTATGCCTTCGTAGTTCTCTATACAATAGAACTAACTGTCTTGATGATTGTATTGAGAATTATGACTTTATTGCTGGGTGATTGCTGGTTTAAGTTTTAGACGATTTTTAATTGTGAAAATGTTGAACTTGCCTCGTCCATATGTGCCTTCGCATCTGCATCAGTTCCTCACGATTTATCGATTATGCTAGTTTCCACCTATGTAAAAGTTTTCACATCTTCCACAAATTCTCCATCACGTCAAGTGTAATTGTGTTGGTGCTCATTGTTCTGTGTTGTATCTAAGATTCTTGATTATTCATTTTTGAGTCTTATTTTGAGTCTTATGGGAAGCTGCAGAGGCTGCTGCTACACTATCCGTCTTCATGTGCATTCGTTGCTATATGTAGGATAGATGTAGGTTGGTTGTCTACGACGTCCATACGGAATAGCTGATGGCTCCCATTTAAGGATCATCACTGAGTAAGTATTCATGTTATTTCATTCCGAATATTCAATGTTAACTGACTTCCATTATAAGTCCATGCTCGTTACATGAATAAGTCTAAGAAATGGCTTGTCAACATAAAATGGTTTCCAACTGCTTTTTATTATCTGTTTAGCTCTATCTTCTTTTCCTCATATAGATTGTGGTAAGACTCATCACATCAGTTGATACGAGGAGCCATGTACTGTTTCAACATATTTATATTATTTATAAATTTACAAAAAGCTGGGGTCGGGAGTGTGTGTGTGTGTGGGGGGGGTATTATGTGAGTTGAACTTATACTTCGCGATGTATAATACTCGTTACTAAGAGGTACCTGTTGTAGAATCCAAACTAAGTCAGTTTGGATTGAAGAATAACTGTCGAGGTTGGTTTAGATACGTGTGCTCTTGCCCGGTAGAAATTCAGAACAAATGGTTGGGTGAGAAACGGTTCTATTCAAAATTATTTATACAAAGTACATTACTACCTAAACAAATGCCATCATCCGTTATTCAACCGAAATTTATCCCAAAGATTAGAATAATCAATTCAGTTTTAAGAAATAAACGAGAAGGTTATTTTATCCTTACGGGTAGATCAAGTACTGCTTGTCCAGAGAGTAAGGTCTAAATCTATAGAAATATCAATAACAAAATATCAAAGGTTACTTGTTATAACAAAATAATTGAAGTTCTGGAAGTGTGCGCCAATCCACAATCAGGAAATGCACAAAACCAGTCAATTCAAGCAATACAATCAAGAAGAGGAATGAACCAATATAGCAGCCGCCAAAGCCAAAAGTTCAGTAAAACAAAATATATGGAATCCATGAGAATAATAGAAATCCGGTAAAAACTCAAGGGAAAACAAATATTACAATGAAATTAAATAGCAACTAACTCAAAAAGTCATTAGAAATGCATAACCAAGTTAAATAAGGGGAATAAATGTACTTTTAAACGCAAAACAACGAAATGAAATGAGGAGAATGTTATTTGGAGGGATTTTCACACAGAATCTTCAAAAAAGATCCTACGCTTGTAATCGCTAAGAGACTAATATTCCCTTGTAGGTTTTAATCCTGAACCTTCCCCCTTCAAGTACTTAAGTCTAAGATTTTCGTCACTGAGATATTTGCATCATATCTTTTTACCCATGCAATTATTGATTACTGACTAATTTGTTGTTTGTTTAATCTTCTGTAGGGCTAAGTGAATTCTGTCGAAACTAAGGTCAAGTCAGACTATCTGCTGACTACTCTTATGTCACTTTTATCACAAAGCATTGTATGCGATGTTTAGTGACTTTAAGTAGTAGTTATATTAGCACATGATCAATCTAATTCAATCAACACTAAGGACAAAATAACCATTAAACTGGTCACTATCACATGAACTATGGATGTATACATATGTCAGGATTACTAAACACGATAGTGATGTATCATTCTGTACAAACTATAGAAAAGTCTATAATAAATCTTACTTCAGTTTTGTTAATATCCTCTCCTGTTGAAACTTGGATTACTTAATATTTGATTACTCTCTCCACTTTCATCATCATAGTCTGCGTTTTCTTCATCCTCCATTTCATCACCATCGATCATCTCAGAATCCGAACCTTCATACTCGTCTTCTTCTTCGTTGTTTGTTTCTATTTTTGTTAATTCAAGCAAAAGAAACCATCACATAATTTGAGTACATTTTCTTCTGTGTAAGCACTACTTAGTGAATGAGGATAAACGATGTGTTAGTAGTGTTAATTGACTGAGGATGATTTGATGTAGTCCAAAAGGCCTAAATTTCGTACTAATTTGGACTCAAGTTCTATAGAGATTAACATCCAAAGAGATACTTTAACCTATGTCCGTCAGTGTTCAAATCAGTGACGACACCATTGAACCATTTAGTTTACAAATTGTCTACTGTATGTTCGAGGCAATGACACAATGAATAGCTCGTGGTATATTTCCTCCGTCATTCCTAATGATCAATGTTTAATTAAATATTATTTAAAGTAAGTTGCATCACGAAGATCTTGAATGCTACTGTTTTTACTAGACCAACTATCTTAATATTTTTCTTCTAGTTGGGTAGTCTCTAAAGTCTTACCAAGGCTTGTCTTAATACTAAGTCTAGTGAATAGTTTGTTGGCACATTGTGTTATCTATTTTACTTTAAGAGATTAAAGCATAGGCATCAATAAACAACAGATCATAGTATCCCAATATATGCAATAAACGGAATGAAGTATAAATTTAAAATCGTTTGCGAATGATTCGAAGTAAATAAAGCCAGAGAAACTCGTCAACATCATCTGTAATTCTTACGACGGACTACAGTTCAAAATAGTTTATTACGGTCAGCTGACAGATGCATTCCCAGTAAAACTGGAATCAGGCAAGTCTGCCTACTGTCGCCTTTTCTCTTCCTTCTAGTGGTTGACTGGATCACGAAGATCTCTACATCTGCGGGGAAGCACGGAGTTCGATGGATAAGTAGGGTGCGGCTCAATGATTTGGACTTTGTGGATTATCTAGCTTTTTTAGTCTATATACAACAACAAATGCAAATGAAGACAACCAACGTGGCAGCAACCAACTCACTTGAACTTGATGGAGAAACTTTGGTAGAAGTGGCTACTGTCATGTACATGGGGAGCATCATCGATGAACAAGGAGGACCTGATACAGATGTAAATGCAAGGATTGGCAAAGCCAGAAAAGCATTCCTACAGTGGAAGAACATAAGGTACTTAAACAACTCCCAACCAACCTCTAAGTCAGACTCTTCGATTCGAACGTCAAGACAGTTCCGTTGCATGGAGGTTAAACTTCGAGGGTACAAGTATTTATAAACAACTGTCTACGTAAAATACTGAATGTCCGTTGGCCGGAAACCATCAGCAACAGCTTACTATGTGAGAGAATAATCGAACTACTAGAAGAAGAGGAAATTGTGAGACGTTGGAAATGGTTAGAACATACGTTGCGGCAATCATCAGACTGCATAACAACGCAGGCAATAACTTGGAATTCTGTCGGGAAGCGAAAAGAAGGAAGGCCAGAGAACTTAATGAGTCGAGAATTGGAAGCGAATATTAAAAGGATGAACGGCCACTGGCAACAGCTGGAAAGGAATGCTCAGTATAGAGTTCAATGGAGAATATTGATGAGCGGCCTGTGCTTCTCTGTTAGGGTAACAGGAAAATTAAGCGAGTAAGTTAGGACGCTGGGCCACAATGAAAGTTTCTCTACGCTTGGTACCGTATGCTCCTTCAGTTTTCCGTCCCAAAAGTCCAGCCCTGTATGCTTCGCTACCAGAAGTCAATGCGGAACTTCACCGCTTAGAAAAACAGGGTGATCTTACATCGACACTGTTCTCTGCTTTGGTATCTCTAATAGTCATTGTAAAGAAAGTTAATGGGACACAATGCATCTGCACCGACTTTTCAACCGGTCTGAATGCTACCCCAGTTCAACACCACTATCCTCTACCGGTTCTGGATGATTTATTCCCCATTCTAAACGGCGGTAGTTGTTTGACAAACCAGACCCAGCAGATGCTTGTTTGCAAGTTGTGGTTGAAGCAGTATGCCGTGAACTACTCACAATAAATACACATCGGGGACCTTTTCAATACACAAGACTACTGTTTGGATTTAAAATTGCACCGGCAGTTTTCTAATAATTAATGGATACGATTCTAAGCGGCATCACCGAAGTGGCTATGTATTAAGATGATATACTCGTCGTCACGGCATCACTAAACAAACTGTACCATCAACATACGATTATACTGAGACGAATCGAAGACCATGGATTTCGCCTACGCCCCAAGAAATGTTAATTTTACCCTACATTTGTGAAGTTCTTGGCATTTTTAATCGATAAATAACGTCATCGTCTAGATCCAGAAAACATTGGAGCCATTCAAAAAATGCCTGAACACTACGATATCCCCAATCTGCTATTCATTCTAGGACTCATTCTTATCATCCTTGCATGAAAAGCGAGAATCACTGAACCATTTTCTGAGGCAGAATGTTAAATGGGACCTGACAAAAAAGTGCAAACATCTATCGATGGCTTGAAATAGCTCCTCACAACCGAACTTCTATTGACGCATTATGATCG
The DNA here is from genome assembly GCA_034768735.1 of Schistosoma mekongi. Classification (NCBI taxonomy): domain Eukaryota; kingdom Metazoa; phylum Platyhelminthes; class Trematoda; order Strigeidida; family Schistosomatidae; genus Schistosoma; species Schistosoma mekongi. The sequence continues at coordinate 86,350,825 of CM068305.1, forward strand.
GAAGATGCCGATTATTGTTGCCGCTGATACGTCAGCATATGGTGTAGCACCTCTTACAAACGACGAATCTCTTAAGTCTACTTTCTCACCATTCCGTCATATTCGCCTCACTTACTCCCTTGTTCAGTCCTCGCTTATTCCACATCGTCATACCCTGCCAAGTGACAAAGTACCCCCTCCCAACCCCCTAGTTGACTAATGTCCAGCGGCTATCACTCCCCTGTACTCCAATTTCTTATTCCAGTCCAAACAGATTTAATGGAGATTCTCCATTAACTCAGGTAACTCATGACCCATCTAATTTGATTAGTCCGATACAGTTCTCCGCTACTCTATTTAACTCTCGTTCCCTCTGCAATAAAGTCATTCATCTTAAACCCCTAATTTACTCAGTTAACCCATGCTGTGTTCTTATAACCGAGACTTGGTGTACTCCCGATATCTCTGACCTCACACTTCAAGTTGATAACTATGTCATATACCGCAAGAATAGGAATTCAGGAAAAGGCGGAGGATGTATAATATATGTTCGATCCGATTTTTGATCATCTCTTATCTCCCCGAAAGGTAGTGAACTTTTAGATGACACTGTATTTGTCAGCATTGACAAATGTCCCCATCATCAGTTTCTGATAGGTTGTATTTATAGACCGCCTAATTCTTCTCATAAATTTACCCAACAATCAAGTCATTTATTTGCATCATTATCATTGCTTCCTATGACCAAGTTGGTAGGAGAAGACTTCAATATGCTCTCTGTTACTTGGAACCCCTTGCATGGACCTCCACACCTTGATAAATTCTTTGGAATACTTGAAAGTAATGCATGGACTCAAGTAGTACGTAAAGCTACACGCAAGTCCAATTTATTAGACTTTTTACAAAATGACCCCAACTACTCTGTCAATACTAGTCTTGAATTTCCTGGCAGCGACCACAAAATTGTCATTTGCCAGTTAATTGTCAATGAATGTTCATGTACTAAGAGTAAAACAAACGATTCTCTTGAGTCTCGGAGAAACTATGCTCAGATTAACTGGCCTCATACCGGAAAATTGCTACATAATCTTAATTGGGACATATTTTTTTCCTCTTACGAAGTTAATAACTCACTAGATGCTTTTTATCATAATATAAATTTATGTCTTGACAGAGTTGCACCTTTCAAAGTGATTAAACCGCATATCCCAAATAGTGAATACATCCCTGTTCGATTTAAAAACAAAGGAAGTTACGAAAGAAATTATTCGTACAGCATGACTTTTCCGTAATTTCCAGTATCCATTTAGTATTCACAAATATAGCAAAACTACAGGAAAACGAGAGAGCTAGAAGCCGAAAAAAGCATCTGAAATTGCCTGACAAAATAGCCTATTTAGCATCCACCCTCAGAAAGAAACTGTATGCCCAGTCCAGTCTTCCCACTATTCCTAATATTAAAGATAAAATAACTAGTAACCTTATGAAGATCTGCGAAGCGTTTAGTGAATCCTTTGCACATTTTTACTAGAAACAGTCCATTTATAGGGATGACAAGCAACTTCAACCAGTATAAATTAACTGGCTTTGAGTTTACAGTCAGTAATGTTAGGCATGCTATAAGATTAAATATGGTAGTTCAGACTTTCCAGTACTGCCCACAAAACTGTATTATCTCTCCTTAGAAGATGGAACTTTCCCTAGATCATGGAAAATCACATATATTATCCCTCACTTTAAAAAATCGCTCTAGGCTTAGCATTGAAGACTACTGTCCAATCAATTACTCTTCCATTTTTTCTAGAGCCATGGAGAAAATTATAAAAGAGAAGATTTACACTGACATAGTTAAGCACAAACTGATTTCATCTTCCCAGCACGGCTTCATGTCTAAGAAACTCTGCATAACTTATCACCTGGAATACTTTGACTATATAATAAACAATAGAAATGACGGAAAACTAATTGTTACCCTATACTTCGACTTCACTAAAGCTTCTAACAAAGTACATCTTTCTTATATAAATTGCAAGCCGTCGGAATAACCGGCAGATTGCATGACTGGATATCTTCTTCTTTGAATAAATCATATTCAGTTAGTCAAACTAGGAGGACATCTCACACGCCATCAATATGTCACTAGTGGTGTCTTCCAGGGTTTAACCATAGGACCATTATTATTTATTATGTATGTTAATGACGTATGTCACTGTTTTCAAGAGTCTAAAACCTTTATGTTTGTGGAGGACCTCAAAGTTGTCCATGTATTCTACCAAGATGAAGGTCGAAATGTTAATCACATAATACAGAGAGATCTCAATAAACTAAATGAATGGTGTAATAAATGGTTTCTTCTCCTTAACACACAAGTCGGGCTATCCACATTTTGGAGAATCTAACCCCGCGATCAAGCTAAACTTTAACGAACATGAATTTCGTCGACTAAATAGCATCTGTGATTTAAGAGTAAGGTATTCAAAAGTCTATCGTTTACCGAGTATGCTTTATCACAAGTCTCTAAAGCTCATAGACTTATCGGTTTTATCCATCCTTACTATCATCTTAATGAATCTAAAGTTATTCTTTATAAAACCTGTGTTAGACGTCTGCCTGAGTACTGCCCAATTATGTATAGTTGCATGCGTTTACTACATCGGCAGAAAATATACAAAGTTCAATGGCATCTTACTAGGCTACTAACCCCTGGCCGACCCTATAATGCTAGATGCTATGCTTGGAAACTAGACCCTATATGGGTCAGAAGGAAGGTATCCAGTTTCTAATTAATAGCCTTACTAGTCTGTATGACCTGTAATAAGACCCCTGATCAAAAAAGGTTGACCAGAATAAGACTTGTGTCGTTGAGCATCCAGTAAAACAATATGATTTCCGACGAAACAGTAAATTTACGTTAGGCTCGTAAATTTACTATTTCGTTGGAAACCATATTGTTTTACTAGATTCTCAACGACACAAGTCTTATCCTGGTCAACCTTTTTTGATCAGGGGTCTTATTACACTTCATACAGACTAGTAAGGCTATTAATTAGAAACTGGATACTCTACTGTTACTGTATTGGTATGACAAGGATCAGTTAGGCGAAGTGTGAAGTGTTACTGAATGTGGGAAGGAGTGTAGCATCTGGTGGCTACACGAGTGGTTACTAAAATCTAGTGTAGTGTTAATAATGCTGTAGGTATTAGGTGACTAGTAAGCCATTAGAGTAGTACGTTTGAATAATATGTTGACTAGATTAGATTATTATCATTCCGAAATTTAGTACAGAATTCAAGTCAGTTTACATGCATGGTCATTATGATACTAGAAGGTTAACTCTTATACAGTGGAGCATGAAGTTTTCCGGAAATAAGTGTTTGAATAACGACAATATTTACACGACACTAGATTCATGTACAGGGAGATTAAACGTAAACAAGAAAACTGTCAACTATTAGCTGGAAAGTACTTTGTAATCTTGGGTGCTCAGGGATACATTAGTAGAAAACAGATGGTTGTTCGAAATAGTCAACTGTATCGCCACGTACGAACATGATGCAGTAGTAAATGGAAAACTGATTAAAAGTAGGTGGAGAGTAAAATGTGTCAACTCACTAGATTCTGGTTACTGATGCGTCTTAACAGTAAGATACTAGGTTCTGCGGACATTCATTGTGAGCTCTGTTAAAAGGGGAAGAAGAGACTATCAATGATGAAGAAGCCATGCAACAACTTCTTATATCATAAAGAGCGACGTTGAGCCTTAACAGAAAAGATGGGACGTCTCCAGCTGTGATTATTTTTGCCGACCTGGGAGGACATTTTTCGATATTGTGCATCCTAGAGACAAAGTCATTGTGATATCAAATGGTGGTGGGAATAGTGACAAAAAACTCCTGAATTCAACTTTGGTGACTATGTTCATGAACATGATTACAGGCCTGGTAGACCAAAATGGATCAATGGGACAGTTGTTGCTAGGAGAGGTAAAGCAGTATGTGAAGTAAGGGTGGGTGACATGGTGATAATACGACATATTCATCAACTGAGACAGAAGAGACAATGATGGTCCTCCCTCTTAAAGTAGAAGTCCCATTAAAATAGTGTATTTGCAGCCTATTTGCACGGGTCTCAACCTTAAATGCCGACTATAAAGTGATTGGGGGGGGAGATTTTAATCTGCCACACATCAACTGGAAGACAAGCAGTGGCCCACAACGACACGACGGCACAATTACCGCTATAGATTTGTATGGATGGAAGCAGCATGTCACACAACCTACACGCGGTAACAACATCCTAGGTCTGATATTTTGCTACAGTATCATACCCATCATGACGCAAGTCGGTGGAGAATGGTCTACTAGCGACCACAGAGTGGTTTTTTGTTCTTCGCCAATTCCCTCACTGAAAACAGCACATAAACAGTACCGATGTGACACAGACACCCGATGCTTTAGGAATACAGACTAAGAGCTTCTAGTGAGACTTATAAAATACTCTGACTGGAACGGATTCTTTACTACTCACTCTCTTCAGGACTCTTTAAAAATTTTTTACACGACAATTCTATCATGCCTAAATACCATAGCCCCCAAAACAACATGCATGCCCTCTAGGAATAAGTCGTCATTTCTCGCACATAAACACCGAGCGAAACTCAGAAAACTTTCAAATTGTTATTTCTCTTATGATTTTTCATGTCTATACTCAACATGGGAAACCCTAGAATCTGTTAGGATGTCACTTAATCAAGGTAAAAGGAACGAGGAGCTTATTGCGCTTTAAAGCGGTACTAAAACGAATAATCTGACAGCCCTCCTTAATAGACGTACATGCACCCCAACAAACATCTCATTTTTGATCCAAGACGGCAAGGTATACAACGACCCCAGAGCTATATGCGAAATTTTTAATAACTTGTTTAACAAGTTTGAGGCCAAACTATCTACAAATTATAAGTGCATGAAACTTGTAAACAGTACATTGTCCAAAATACCTTTCAGCGCTAAATGCATAGCTGAAGTTATCAGAAACCTCAGATCTTTAAAAGGTTATAGGAACCGATGGTCTCCCATCAGTCTTCCTCAAAGGATGTAGCGAGGATAAACCACTCCTACTCCTTAAATTGTTTAATTTGTCGCTTGACACAGGTGAATACCCAAACATTTGAAAAACTAGCTACATCATCCCCAAATACAAGGATGGCGATAGAGCTTGTGCAAGGAATTATAGGCCTATATATATTACACCTGTTCTTTCACGAATCATGGAGAGGATAATAAAAAATGGCATCTCAGAGAACTTACTAGAACGAAGCCAAATATCTAAATCACAACATGGTTTTATAGAAAGTCGATCGTGTTTAACATGTTACCTAGATTTCTTTAATCACATTACATCTTGCCGCGACTTACGCAAAATAGTCTTAGTCCTATACTTCGATATATCTAAGGCTTTTGACAAAGTACCACACAGCATACTCTATGAGAAATTATACTTCATAGGGATTCGAAACCCTTTGCTGAGCTGGTTTGAATCATTTTTAACTAGTCGATTTCAGATAACAAAAGTAAACTCAGCACAATCATCTCCTAAGAGAGTAACCAGTGGAGTTATACAGGGAAGCGTACTAGGGCCTCTCTTGTTTACAATATATATATCAACATTTTCAGCAGCTGTTTTAACACTGGTAAAACCTTCTTATACGCAGATGACTCGAAAGTTGCCTACTCGAGCGACATAAATTAGCTACACAACACTGTTAAGATCGTACAGCGAGAGCTAAGCGAAGTCACTGTCTGGTGTGAAGAACACCAACTTCACTTTAACGCTAAGAAATGTGGTTGGATTAGCATTGGGTGTCGCAACCTTAACCTACATTTTGTAGTAGATGGGGGACAAATTTCCGAATGTAAGACGATTCTGGACCTAGGCTTAAGATACACCACAGATCTTACATTCAAGGAACAAACAATATTTATCACCTTAATGGCAGGCAAACTTATGGGTTATATTATCCACAATTTGTACCAACGTGAGTCTAGACTGGTATTATACAAGGTCTGTGTGCGCCCGCTACTTGAATACTGCCCACTCATACTCAGCAGCCTCCGAATAAGTGATAAGCTAAAGATAGAAGGGATGCATAGATACTTCACAAAAAAGATACTCGGGATGGGTTGTGGACTAAATTATACTACACGGTGCGAAACATTGGGCTTCGAACCACTTTGGAAAAGACGAGCTAAGTTCGATCTAATATTCTATTTCAAAGTTTTACACCGTCTAGTATACTCCCCCGACCCTATATTAAAGTTTATCAATGCACCTAATTATAGCCTTAAAAATCATACAAGTACAGTGTGGGTGGGACATTGTAAGATTAAAATACGATCAAATATTTTCCTGCATAAATTCACTGCCATTTGGAATAGTTTACCGGCAGAAATCCGTTCGCTAGATAGCATAGATCGCTTTATCCGAGCGATAAACCAACTATCTAGTGACTCCAAGGCACTGAATAAACTACCGATTAATTCAAATTCTAGTATAACGTGCGAAATACTCGGTCCGCTCAATGTGTGACACGAGAATGCAGACTAAATAAAACAACTATATAACGACTGATCTCCCCATATCTAAAATCGAAAGACTTGTAATAAACCTTTGGCGACTTACCACTTAACCTCGAAGCAATAAACAAAAAACAAAATAAAACGAAAAAGAAGATTCTTGTTTGAAACTTTTTATTCTGATACCACTAATTAAATTCGTTGTTTTCTTCCTATCTCATAATTTATGTCTTCCCGAGTTTATGGTCTGGACTTGCAAGAAATTGATCTCCTTTAAGCAACTTACTCCAAACGCTGGCTTGGAACGTAATCAACTCACCGACAACTCACCGCTCAAGACCGGCTGCCTTAACCGAATCTCAAACAACCAGCCTTATCCTGTTTCTGGATAGTCTCAATGGTTCTTCCTGTTCTCTTGCAGCCATTACCTGAGATTGCAGCTGTAACACGTGTTATTGGCAGTTATTGACAGTCAGAGAAGATCTAAATACCTCAACACACAACGTTAATCAGGAACCTCATGAAAAGTGAGAACACTGAGTATCAACCACAGGTCTTTATTTTAAAAATTAAAATACGTGGTCCTAGTACAAAAGGAGGGATTATTTACAGGATAGTCTCATACGTCACCTTGCAAGTTCATTTTACACAGGGCTCGCTTTTTTTCTAACACATCCTTGGTCGCCCTGCAACAGAAAGAGAACAGATTCACGTTAATAACATCGTACATAGTAATTTCAACACTGTTACACCGCCCCCTCTCCTAATGAGGCACTGTCCTAAGTGCCTAGCTTCGGCCATGGGTATGCTATCCCTCCTTCTGATGCTACATCAAAATAGCTAGTGGGCGGTGGGGTATTTGCAAGTTTGGCATTAGAAGAAATTATCATCCGATCTGGTTTCAATTTGTTGTAGTGCACTGTTATCACGTCATCCTGAGGTCGCTGCAGATTACGTAAGTCAAACGCAGTGGGAGAGCGGATGAGTACAATTTCGTAGTTGCCTTGCCAGTTCTGGTGGAATTTACCGCAAGTTTCTTAGCGATGTCATGGGGCGACGAAGCCAAACGCGATCCCCGACTTCATACACTGGTCCCCTCGCTTGACGATCGTATATCTCTTTTTGATGTCCACTGGTCTTGCGTAGGTTGGTGTTGACAATGCGGTATGCATCTGCCAGACGGTTACGAGGACTACGTATGTACGGTACGTGCTCCTGGGCTTCGCAGAGTAACAAGGGAGTTTGTATCTCCACCGGTAGGCGCAATTCCTGCTCGAAAAGTAGAATGGCAGGTGAGAATCCAGTTGACCCATGTACCGATGAGCGATAAGCTAGATGACATTGAGGTGGTATATCATCCCACAAATCAGACGACGAGTTGCTGACAAACGATTGTAAAAGAGCTTTGATAGTTCTGTTTGTTCTTTCTACAAGACCATTACCTTCCGAGTGATACGCAGTAGTGTGCGTCTTCCTGATTCCTAATAGCTGGCATACTTCAGCGATGAGGTGGCTTTCCAAGACTTAACCTTGATCGGAATGAAGTGAGAATGGAGCGCCGTAAAGGGCAACCCAATGATCGATGAAAACTCGGGCAATCGTGAGGGCATCTTGATGTGGAATGGGTACGGCTTCACACCATTTAGTAAAATAATCAACCTTAACTAGTATGTAGCAATTTCCGTTCTTTGTCGTTGTCAGTGGCTCCATGATATCAATACCCACTCTCTGATGCGGTCTTTCTGTCGTCATCGGCATTAACAGAGTACGGAAGGTCTGTTGAGGCGATTTTATACAGCCACATGTGTTACAGTTCTTGCAAAAGTCGGTTACATCTTCATGTATAGACGGCCACCAAAACCGCTGGCGAATAGCATGTTCGGTGTTTCGTTCTCCTGCGTGGCCAAGTTCACGATGCACTTGCTCTACAATACTCTGAACTTTTACTCGCGGGACTATTAGTAGAGGTTGTTTCGATTCATTGATTAAGAATAACGTGTCTCCATATAACTTCAGGTTGCTCCATTTGGTGCAAATACGGCAGGTTGTTATAAACTTATCTTTTAACACTTTCATGGATGGCTTATTATTCCCATGTAGTCGTCTTTGGTAAATAGTCTGCAGGTCCAGACCTGCTGCCTGCGGAGAAGGCCAGTCAGCTTCCTGGGCTGTGCTAAGGAGAGCACTGACGGTATCTGGAGAATGAGGTATTCGGGATAAAGCATCAGCGTTAGCGTGCCGGGTCCCCGGACGATACTCGCATATAAAATCGAACTCTTGTGGCCGTTCTTGCCAACGTGCTACTTGTTCTTCTGGTTCACGGGATGAACGAAGCCACTGGAGTGCACAGTGGTCCGTGCGTGCACGAAAGGGTCGACCCAAGAAATGATGACGAAAATGTTGTAAAAATTTTACTAGTGCTAACATCTCCCGGCGTGTTGTGGAATATCTTGCCTCACTCCTATCTAGTCGTCGACTAGCGTACGCCATGACCCTCTCCTGTCCGCATAGTGCTACTAGTGATAGAACTGCACCCGACAGCCGATGAACTAACATCCTTGTCCAGTATAAACTCACCTCCGTTCACAGAAGTGTCCGGAATGGCTAGTACGGGTGGGGATGTCAAACGTGCCTTTAAAGCATCAAAGGCTTGCTGACACTCAATGGTCCATAGGAATTCCCATCCTTTGTGTGTCAGTCGGTGCAGAGGTGCCGCCAATGATGCGAAATTAGGATCAAGGCGTCTGTAATAGAAAGCAAGCCGCAGAAAACTACGAACGTCATCAGACGATTTCGGCTACGGCCAGTTAATAATCGCACATGTTTTTTTCGCTATCCATGCCTATCCTATCTGCTGTAATACGATGCCCCAGAAAGATTACTTCGTTCTGCAACAATCGGCATTTAGACAGTTTTACTTTTAAGTTATGTTGTTTAAGGCGGTGGAGGACTGCTTTCAAATTTGCATTATGCTGTTCGGGTTTGCCGCTATACATAATAATGTCATCGCGATATATTAGGCATTTATGGGGTACTATGTCCTGTAAAACTGTTTGCATCAACCTCTGGAAAGTAACTGGAGCATTGGTCGAACCGAAAGGCATTACTTGGAATTCATACAGACCATTTGATGCGTCAAATGCTGTTTTCTTTCGATCCTGGGGTCGAACTTCTACTTGCCAATAACCAGATGTCATGTCCAAAGTCGAGAACGAACAATCATCTTTTATTGCATCTAACGTAGCGTTTATTCGCGAGAGTGGAAAAGAATCACGTTAAGCTATGGCATTAAGACGTCGGTAATCTACACATAGTCGCGGCGAAGAGTCTTTCTTTTTACCAAAACAATAGGTGAGGCCTAATGCGATGATGAGGGAACTATAATCTTCTTTAACATCTTCTTGATCATAGCGTCCAGTTGCGGTCTGTAGTGTACGGGTACTCTGCGAGGTGCCTGCCGAAGAGGCAAATGTCACCTGTGAAAATGGAGTGCTGTACGGTCGTTGTCCGGTTTCCGGAGACACTCTCCTCGAAGACAGAACTAAACTGTCGAAGTAAAGCGATGGTAGCGTGACGGTCAATTTCCGTTATTTGCTGGTTATTTTGCACTTGGCGTACAACTTCCGAAACCCCTACATTAGCTACAGATCTATTCGGTGTCCCATAGTGGTGCAGCTGCACCGTTGCCTTACCGATTCGCGCCTCTGACTTAACCATGTATATCGAAACTTGATGTTTTAACATAAAATCAACACCGAGTATCATGTCCCAAGTCAGTGTAGGACAAACTATGAATTCGTGTCGGAACGGAAGCATGTCTTACGTTAGTTCTACCCATGTCTTAGGACAGGTTTCAGGGAGTCACCACTTGCTGCAATCGGTGCCGAGGAGCATGGTTGCTGCTGGGTCTTATTATTTAGTTTCTGAAGGAACTCCTTCTTCATGGGGGATGCTGAAGCTCCCGTATCTAGTAGTATCGCAGTCACAACTCATTGAACTTTACCTTTAATAGTAACGGAGCACACTGATTCAACATTACGCGAAGATAAATGGTAAAGGCTGGGCCTACCTGGGTTCCGAAAGTGATTATGGCCACACCTTCTAGCACTCTTGCCGAACCGTCTGCAATAAAAGCATTTAGTTTGACGGTCTTGATGGTTGTTCCGTGGTTGCCGTCTGTTCTACATTAAATTCGTTTGCCCCCGTCTGGCATTCTGGGTTGATAATTCTTTAACTGCAGCCGCACTTTGAAGATTATCCAACTGATCAGACTCCGGAGTTCTGTCTACAGCCATTGCCGTCGGTCGATGATCTTTAGGTGAAACCGACAATTTTTCCGCGGTTAAGAATCGTTGGGCTGTTCTTTTCAAATCACTTGTATCAATGGGTAGCACTCTAAGAAGGTGCTCTCTCAGTGGACCAGGCACTAGAAATTCAACAAAACGTGAGCGTATTAGTTCTTGTCGACCCATGACATCTAGACGAGGGAATGCTTGAGCCGCCATCAACTGTGAGTGGTGATACTCGATAGGGTCCTCAGCTGCCTTTTGGTAACGTGATAGAAACTGGATGGACATCTGCTGCGTGTCCACGAGGAAAGCAAAGCATTCATCTAGAACTTTCCAGTTCTGTGCTGGTGAGCTACCCGCCGCGAAACCGCTGGCTATTGCTCTCTTGGCCGTATCGTCGTCCAGACAAGAAAGAAGATAGTCAAAGTGGTCTGTAGTCAGTATTTTCCGCAGATATGCTGTCACTCTCACATTCCAAATAAAATAATCCGATGTAGTTACCGGAAGTGGCGGTTTGCGAGGAGATTTACTGGATGCTGGCTTGACTGGAATCACTGGCGGTTCTTTGAGGTTTTCGTCGTGTTTACTCGTGAACACCTCCATCACCACTTGTAATACGTGTTATTGGTAGTTATTGACAGTCAGAGAAGATCTAAATACCTCAACACACAACGTTAATCAGGAACCTCATGAAAAGTGAGAACACTGAGTATCAACCACAGGTCTTTATTTTAAAAATTAAAATACGTGGTCCTAGTACAAAAGGAGGGATTATTTACAGGATAGTCTCATACGTCACCTTGCAAGTTCATTTTACACAGGGCTCGCTTTTTTTCTAACACATCCTTGGTCGCCCTGCAACAGAAAGAGAACAGATTCACGTTAATAACATCGTACATAGTAATTTCAACACTGTTACACAGCAGTAAGATCAAAAGGCGCGCGGTTGTTTATTGGAAGTGTTCTGTAACACAAAATATACCTCTAGTACTATAAACTGTGAAGCTTGCTACCATTAGCTTTCTAATTAATTAACATCTTCATATATCGTCAATTCCATAACCGTAACTCTACTAAAACCCTGTTACAAACAAGCCATAACATTCCGACCAAGCCTGTAGACTGGTATGCTCTCATGTACAAATTGCTACTGAGAATAAACTATTTATTTATTTACTTAAATGAAGGTCCTAGTGATCATATAGCATGTCTAACATTACTGACTGTAAACTCAAAGCCAGTTAATTTATACTGGTTGAAGTTGCTTGTCATCCCTATAAATGGACTGTTTCTAGTAAAAATGTGCAAACGATTCACTAAACGCTTCGCAGATCTTCATAAGGTTACTAGTTATTTTATCTTTAATATTGGGAATAGTGGGAAGACTGGACTGGGCATACAGTTTCTTTCTGAGGGTGGATGCTAAATAGGCTATTTTGTCAGGCAATTTCAGATGCTTTTTTCGGCTTCTAGCTCTCTCGTTTTCCTGTAGTTTTGCTATATTTGTGAATACTAAATGGATACTGGAAATTACGGAAAAGTCATGCTGTACGAATAATTTCTTTCGTAACTTCCTTTGTTTTTAAATCGAACAGGGATGTATTCACTATTTGGGATATGCGGTTTAATCACTTTGAAAGGTGCAACTCTGTCAAGACATAAATTTATATTATGATAAAAAGCATCTAGTGAGTTATTAACTTCGTAAGAGGAAAAAAATATGTCCCAATTAAGATTATGTAGCAATTTTCCGGTATGAGGCCAGTTAATCTGAGCATAGTTTCTCCGAGACTCAAGAGAATCGTTTGTTTTACTCTTAGTACATGAACATTCATTGACAATTAACTGGCAAATGACAATTTTGTGGTCGCTGCCAGGAAATTCAAGACTAGTATTGACAGAGTAGTTGGGGTCATTTTGTAAAAAGTCTAATAAATTGGACTTGCGTGTAGCTTTACGTACTACTTGAGTCCATGCATTACTTTCAAGTATTCCAAAGAATTTATCAAGGTGTGGAGGTCCATGTAAAGGGATCTCGTCCGTTTAAACTCGAAGCCATTTAATTTATACTGGTTAAAATTGCCGATCGTTCCTATACACGGACTGTTTCTCGTAAATGAGTGTGCTTAGGATTCACTAAACGCTTCACAGATCTCTCTATGGTTACTAGTCATTTTATTTTTGAGATTGAGAATAGTAGGATATCAGGAAATAACTTATTATTGTTACTGCGATGTCGATTTACTTTTCGCATTGTTGTGGTTGGTCGCACTCTAGACTATAAAACTAAATGCACTAAATTTGAGCTCGATACCTTGTAGAGGCGACGACTCAAGTTAAATTCAATCTTCTTTCACAGGATATTGAACAAATTAGCGTTTTCATCGTCTAATACAATTCAGCTCGAGGAAACTTTGTGCTTTAACCTACGTAATTCAGCCTCGAATCTGCTCGTTATATGAATTATTCCACAAATAAATTCACCAGAATCTGGAGCCATTTGCCACGAGCCATTCGGAAAACAAATTCACTTCCTTTATTTGTACAACATGTTGGTAATTTCATCTCTTCTGATATTCCATTAAAAATGTTTACATCAACTATTGTTTCTTACTGCACTGACGGAATAATAGGACTCTGAACGTGTGAGCACCAATCAACTGTCTTAGTCATATGCCAGTGTTCTTCACTTTTAATCCATTTATAAACGGCAGTATAAATGCTAATTCTGTCCATTCGTTTTATTAACCTCGCGATATCAGTGTTATTGTTTTGTGTTCTATCTGTTTTCGTTTCCGCTCTAGTTGCAGCTGATTAAGTACAAGGCAAGCATGGAACCTACCGGCACAATACTATCGAAATCTCTTCAACGCTCAAGTTCCAAGTACTTCTGGTGTTATTTCGCATCTGAACATGCTCAGTGATCCATTCTGCAAACCCTCAGGCGTTTTTTGGATCGTAAAGAATTGGTCATGAAGCACGCGTTTCTTAGTCATATATACAACATGATACAATACATATATTTGGTGTCCTAGTACTGTAAACTTTTCAGATGATTTGGTTCTCAATTCATATCTTTATGTGTTATGGATGCCCTGACGGTGTTATTTCGTCAAAATATTTGTACGTATATGAACTCATGTCATTCTGATCTTGCCTGTAAACTTGCATGCTCTTTTCTACAAAATGATACTTCAGAACAAACGCTACTTACATTCTTAAGATCTTACCTGTAAGAAGTTACATATTATGTCCATCCATCTTAAGGAGTATGTTGCTTCACCAGCGAATGTTTAAATAAGAGAAACCCAAACGGTAATATGACTAAAAACAGACCTTACGCAACTTCATTCAAAGTACGCAATTCGCCTCTTGTACATGTACTATATAATCAGGATGAGTAAACACCGAAACTCCTTACCTAACGAGGTTGCGTTGGCATCGTTTGCTGAATCTTTCGACAGAAGGCTGGGCACATTTATAAACTGTATGTGCACTAAGAAGTGATGCTGTAGGGGCAACAACTTGGTTACTCTTTTTGGGGCTGTTATTCTCCTCAGTCTCAGAATCAATATAACCGATTTTATTCTCTCCAAAACCAAGAATACACCTACCACCTAGAAGCAGATCTTAAGAAATAACAGTTAGCTGATCCCTTCAACCCACCTTAAAGTTAAATTTGTAGCTTGTTTATTGTTCCATATAAATCAACTATGTCCACATTGTACTTGTTGTGTCCCATGATGAAAATGCACTATCAATTCCCTCCTCTAGTCCATATTTTTCGTTCATCACTGGAAAAGTCCTTAATGTGATCTCCAACTTTGTGATCAACTGTAAAACTTTATAATGAAGCATGCGGTAAAAATGTTTTGCTAGTCATCTTTCTAATCCATCATTATGTCTTATTACATTTAATGAAACCGAGAAAAAAATAAAATTCTACTGGTTGTGTTAGAAACTCTGAACCTTGAAATAGAAAAACATCGTGATGAAGTAAATTGTATTAATTTTATCTAAGTAAATCCGTTTTCATATCTGAAAATAGTACATAACTCAACCAAAATGCCATGAAAACTGTTTGCAGCCATGATTTCAAAGTGCGCGGTATGTAGAGGTTGATTAATATATAGGTATTTCTGTGATATCAGTAAATATAAAAGCCGATTTATCTATGTAGTATAATCATAACTAATTTTTATTGTGCACAAGGTTAGTAATATGTGTTTAACTTATCAATCGATCCTTAGCAGTCTTGTTACTGGTTATCGTGCTGTTTTGGTTGTTGTTTGTTCACAAAGTCTTTGACTATGGTGAGTCCATGCTTTTTCATATTTTGATGTGCACAACAGGCCGACCAGTTGACAGAGGAACAGATTGCTGAGTTTAAGGAGGCATTTTCCTTGTTTGACAAAGACGGTGATGGCACCATCACCACTAAAGAATTAGGAACGGTCATGCGCTCCTTGGGCCAAAATCCTACTGAAGCTGAACTACAAGATATGATTAATGAAGTAGACGCTGATGGTAAGTTCACATTAGTCGGGTTATCAGTAAATTAAGGCAATGGCACGATCGACTTCCCTGAGTTTTTAACTATGATGGCCCGAAAAATGAAGGATACAGATAGTGAAGAGGAAATTAGAGAAGCGTTCCGCGTCTTTGATAAGGATGGAAATGGATTCATATCGGCTGCTGAACTCCGGTTAGTTCACAATAGTTTTGTATACTGTGTTGTAATCGAAAGCTTGATCGCAATATTGCAGTTTCACGGCGAATCACATTAGGGATATAGCAAAACTATGATTTTAGTACCGAGATTCTTTTATTATGGAAGTCTAAAGCAGGCTGATTTAGACGATAATGTTAAGTCAATGAAACTGCATGTTTTCATAACCCAAAATGATCAGGTGTTGCGTACAGAGTACTACAGTACAGAGTAATTCCAAATCTGTTTAGCTTCTTATTGTGTAATATGACTGATGTCTACCGTCTAATGATTACTTAATACCGATGGGATCTACTCAATATAGATGATAAATATACCAAGAACAAATTTCGGTGAATTTTTCGAGAATATATCCTTACCTCTTTATTGAGGTTATTAGCTCTGTGCACTTCATGTTATTCTGTAACAGCTTACATCTAGAGCCTCCGAAACCGTTTTTAAGTTTCTACGCACAATTATACTTTTGTCTTGAAACGTAAACAATTGTTCTCACGCTAATTGCGGACGAGGGTTAGAGCCTAATTTAGTTGTTTTACTATTCCTGATACTACTACCTCTATTCATCTGTCTTTGCTAAAGTGGTGTAGCAATTCGGACCGATGCACGTGTATCAGGATTAAAATGTTAGTAGTCTGTCAAGCATCTGCGTCTGGCTAGTAACTATGCGAAGTCTGTCTGTCGTCCAATAAACATCGCAGATCATCAATGTGGTCACTGTCTATATTCTTAAGTCGGTTCGTATTAGCGAGTGGCAGGTGGTCACCACTATCTGCTCACTGAGCTGTTTTCAAACTCACTGCTTTACCTACTCTGACCTGATCACAAAGTTCCTATTAAACCCCCCAATATAGAAGTATGTGTCACGTTGATGTTAAGTAGATAGCCACGTCTTGGTTGTTCATATAATTTCTGAAAATACCAACAAAATGCGATTCTTAAGTTTTGGCTGATGAGATATATTGTAATTTCATGTATGGGCTAGGTAATTTCTAGTCATCTATTCATTTGAATTTGTGTTACATATTATTCTGATACAAGGTCTACTGATACGAATACGCTAAGGTACCAAAATGTAATAGAAAATATAACTAAAGTAAATATGCTTGTATGAACTTAATAATAAATATCATATGAATTAGCAAAGTAGTATAACGAAGTAGTTTACATTATTCGTGGTCATCAGTTGTCATTAGGTGGTGTTGGCTACTACCCAGACGCTTAGACTATAAGTTCTCAAAAAATAATCAGCTTATCAAAATAATCAAATGATATTTATGCTTATGTAATACTTGCTGTTATTCTTAAACCCCCCTCTATTTTACTTCACATTTCCCTTCCGTTTTCGTTTCTTCCGTTTGTCATCACTACTTATTCTGTTTACTCAGCAGTTCATCCACGGTAAGAATTCCGTCTTGTCAATTTTGTCTTAAGTCGTTAAATGATAGGCTTTTTGTTTCTTGCCATCAATGTCGGAATCTGACACAGCCTTTCTGAAGCCACGTATGCCATTTACACTGGTCTCCAACGTTCTCACATTGACGCAGAACATTTTCCTTATATTTGCCATCTCCCCCTATTTTCTTCACGTCACCTTTGTACTTGTGTGGCGCATATGTTTTTGGTGCCATTTTGTATTCAATTTTGTTTAAATAAATAAATAGACCAATGCAAGTGGTTTCTTAAAGGGACCACCCCATTGAGCATTTGACCTAAAAGTCGGTCTACAAGACAGTGAAACGTTAGGATATGCAGTCTAGCGGTAACCAATGACCGAATTAGGCATGAAAGCCACTCCTTCCCTCCAGACCCTAGACTGATATACACCACTATTTTTGAAACAAAGCTTGCTAATCTCCTTAGGTGGACCTTCCGTATCCACTCACCCAATTCGTACTCCAAATGTTTGTTTTCGTTTTCACACTTGTAAATAACATTCTCTGCAGCGTGAAGACAGTGGGTAGGACTTCCCAGGTAGAAGTTTTAATCATGCAGCCATACGAGAACATTTAGACGGATATTCCCCACCCAGTCGTATCGAGGCCTTGGGGGGGGGTATTCACAAGATAAAATCACTAAGTGCTTTCTAGACCTAATTTTTAAATGACTTGTCAATCAGAATCACTGTAAAACGTATTTTGTAAACTACGTATATGTATATTATACTGGAAGCCATCATATCGACCATCGTTCTTTGTCGCGTAGATTAAAGCAATAAGTGAGTAATCCAACAACGTAGTGCTATAAACGGGAGGACAATTGTTTTCTGAAGGCTTGTAGGCCTTTCTTAACTCCCTCTATTATATCCTTTATATGCAGTTTATTCATCGGCTTGTTGTCAGGAAACAGACACCAGAATGAAAGCCATATATCGTCTTTCACCTATTGAGGAGAGTCACATAATTAGTTAGTGCTTCTGCCGAACATTACTCTCATTCATTTATTCCTTCATACTACTTCGCATTGTCCGTTACTTAGCACTCATAGTGTAACGAGTTTTTATTGGAATACCAGTGAAAGGAACACTATTTTATTACATTTGTACCCAAGGTTCTGTTTCTTTATGTGATCATGATATGTTTGTATGTCTTCAGAGGAATTTCGATAGTAAATATTAGACTGTGTTATTTTTCAAGTGCACTAAGTCTAAGTTCTCTTCGCGTCAAGCACATTTTTCAGTATAGAAATCCAGTAGTCGTTTTATAAATGATCATTACCGGTCTTTTCAACTGCGTTAAAACAACTTCATACAACATCCCATTTTTCATGAAAATTGGTGGATCTATAGTTTTCGTGCTTTTAACATTAATTTTTGTGATTGGACTATGTGATTCAATTCTGCTCCACTTTGTGTTTTTAAAAATGCGGATTTATTTTCAATACAAACATCGTAATAAATATGGTTTATGTTCAGTCAGTCGTAATTAACGTAGAGCTTGGTATATATGTGTGGGTCATTTGAAGCTACCATACGTCTTAACGCGACCAGACCATACTAGCAAGGTTAATGCCACAATATAATTCAACAACAAATAGTAACGTATGTATAAAAGAATAGTGCAGTTAATTGTTTGAAGAGTAGGTGCACTTGTGTCACTGTGACCAATCCTAATCCACTTCGCTTAGAGTCTCCATCCATTGGTTACGACGGTTGTGAATACCACAACCAGGCAGTCTTTATTTGCCAACATGGGACAAATCAGCAACCATCGACTTCATAAACCGGTACTACGTTTTGGGCTGACCGCTTCTAATTTTTAAGTCCTACTGGTATACTAGCCAACATGTAGTAGTGGTTTTATGCCTCACTTGATAATGATTCAGAACCTAATAAACTGATCTCCCATGTTTGCCTAATACTCTTTGCGTAACTTCATAGACTACCCAGCCTTTCCACGACACACGAACATTCCTTCGAAGGCATCTGTGATGAAATACCTACAGCCTAAGCATATTTTATGTTTTCATATCGCGCCTATCCCATCAAGTAACAGGTTGGCTAAACCAATTTAGTTTACTTAGTCTTACATTTTTTGGATATCAACCCACTAAAGCTGATAAGACTTCCATAATAAGAGTAATTCTTATTCAAACAAATTATTAATTTGGGTCAAATAAAAGGTCGCATTTCTAACTATAGCCATTGCTTTCCGACTGTGCTGCTACCTTGACGTGGTGGTCGAGCATGCCTATCGTGATGACGCCATCAGGCTATACTGGATGGAACAAGGTCCTATAATGCGAGGCAATCCCGTTGAAGAGCAGTGAGGTCAATAACAGCAAATATAAGGTCCGAGGATAAGGTCGTACTGCTGGCTGTACAGTGGTGTGACGGCAGAAAGGTGTTTTCTTCGGACAACCAGCATAACAGCGATTCTGCCTTCCTATAAAAGAGCGGGGTTAGATAAGGTCCACTCTAAAAATACACCTCCCCTTACTCCATGAATTTCCGTCTCCTGCAGTAAAGCCCTAACAAGTACAGAGCTATAAAACGAAAACCTCTCTCAAAAAGGCCGTATGTGACCGGCCTCAAGCAGTTGTTCCTTGGACACTGCGGTCACGTTCCATGGTCTTTCAGACCAACCCTAGCCCAATTTCCTCTTCAGGTACATCAAGGAGAACTCTTCCACAATGTAGGCAACTGGGAAGAGATAACCGCCCATTATAGCTCTGACAACACAAGATTTATTTCTAGCAAACACGAACTTTAAGCATGAGGAGTTAGTATTAATGAAAAGGAATAGACATCTGAGATAAGATTTAAGAAAATATGATTCAGTAAAAAGAAGATTATGATAAGTTCAGAATTTAAAGGAAGACAAGGAGTGGATGCACCTGCGCCATTGCCAACGATTTTGAGCCATATCACCCAAAGTCTCTAATCATTTATTACGAGCGTCACGCGGACCCCAACCAGGTAGTCTGCACCTATTAACATGGCCCAGCCCAACTATCAATGACTTCATGGACTGGTGCCATGTTTTGGTTTGGCCGCCCCTAGCTTTCTTCCAGCCTACTGCTACACCAGACAGCATTGCTCGTCGAGGTAAGCGGTGGTTAGGCATACGTAACACATATCCTAACCACCTCAGCTGATGAAGGTTTACTACTTCATCAATGGACTTACCATATCTACCTAGTACTCTGTTCCTAACCCACATATTGCTTACTCGGTTGTCCCAGAAAACACGAGCAATGTTTCGAAGACATCTATGATCGAATGCCAGGAGCCTACGAATATTCTCTATCCTTAATGGCCATGTTTCACATCCATAAAGTAAAACGGATCAAACTACTGTGCAGTAAACGTGTCCTTTAGTCAGCAGTCGGATGTCTCACCTACGTCACAGATGACGCAAATTCCCAAAATCTAATCGGGCCTTATGTATACGAGCAGAGATTACAGCAGACACCAGACCGTCGGGACTGATGAGGCTCCCAAGATAAGTGAAACCGTCAACACATTCAACTGCTTCACTCCCTATCACTAACTTTGGTGCTGAATCAAGCCAACCCTGAAGCAACATTTTGCATTTGGATGTTGAGAATCGCATCCCAATCATCCTTACATTCATGTTTAAGGTAGTCAAAAGATTCTACATTTTACTAGCATCTTCACCCAAAAGAACTATATCATCTGCATATTCTAAGTCAGCAAGTTTATCTCCTGGAAGGAGGTCAACGCCGGAGAAACCAGACGATGACAATGTTAACTTTAAAAGTGTGTCGATGATAAAATTAGATAAAAATGGGCGAAGCAGACAATCCCAACGAACATCACTCGAATAAATCAGTTCCGACGACAATCCACCATAAGCTCTCACTCGACATGTGGTGTCCGAGTAGAGAGCTTGTATAAGGTTAATGTACTTCTCTTGTACATCTTTCAATGACAGACATTGCCACATAACCTTACGATTGTTAAGGTCAAACACCGCTTTTAGGTCAAGGAATACAACTATTATTGGGTGTTTAAAAGTGTACCTATGTCCCAGAACCTGCCGAAGTGTGTATATTTGATCTATGCAACCACGTCCAAATCTGAAACCACCTTAATTTTCTCTAGTTTGCTCTTCATGAGCTTTATTTGGGTCTCGAAGTATTATTGAAGCCAATATTTTAGACACTATGTTCGTTAAGCTGATTCCTCGGTAATCATCACAAGGGGACTTATGTCATCATTATTTGGGACGATTAGTGTTTGAGACCTGTCAGATGGGATTGCGTCCATTTCGCAGATTCTAGCCAAGATCCTGGGTAATTTCTCTGCGAAAACTGCACCACCATCCTTAAATATCTCAGTTTAATACGTCAGGTCCTGCTGCTCTCCTTCGCTTTAGATTCCCTATAGCCTTCTCGACCCCACTAAGACCTGGGGGACAGATATTAATTTGCCACACAGATTGCTTAGGGATGGTGGGCAACTAGGATGAGGTCGAGGACCAGTTGAACTGTTCCCTAAAATGTTCTGCCCATAGGTCCAACCTTTTCGATTGACAATGAATAATGGTCCCATCTTGATCTGGGGTAGTTTCACTCACAGTCGGATTTCTGACATCCGTTTCCTTGATAAGTCTGAACATTTGCCTACTGTTACCTATTGCCTCTGCTTTCGCCACCCACCACTGCTCACGATCATTCCGTAAGCTTTTAACCAGCTTGTGTTTAAGTTGCCTTCGCTCCTCATCGTATTCAGAACCAGATGGGATGTGTTGCCGAGCACCTATAAGTTCAGTAGATGCAGCTGAAATCCAGAGTTTTCTTAACTTTATTGCTTAGTTATTACTGCTGTTTCAACGGCTTTTCGGATATCATTCAAGCTGGCTCGGGATGGGTACTGCTTACGTAGTTGACTAATTGGTTTTCTACTTGTTCCTGAAATGTATCCTTGACTTTTTCATCACTAAGTTGAACTGTGAGGGGAATCCTTGTGGATCTTTAACGTCCAGTGAGACGCAGACTAATAAGCACTCGTACTAAAGCATGGTTTAAGTCCAAACATGTACTCCAAAATAAGCGGCAGTCTTCTATCGAACCTCTCCAACAGTGGCTGATAGCAATGTGGTCTATTTGAGTCCAGCGTTAAGTTGATTGTGGAGGTCACCATGTCAGCTGATGTCTTTCCTTGTGTTCGAAGTTGGTGCTTGCTAAAAATAGACGGTTATCTGAACATAGTTGTAATAAATGATCGCCATTATCTATTCATTGAGCCTCGACACCATAGGATCCACCTAGGTGCCTTCCGGTTTCGCCTAATCTACCTACTTGGGCACTATCACTACATCAGTGTGCTTAGCTTTTCGAACGATGTCTGAAAGCTTTCTGTAAAATTCATCTTTTATTTCATCTGAGTTACAATCAGTGGGAGCGTAGGCTGAGATAGCAAAGAGGTAATGGCGTGTGTCCCTATCCTTCCGAGTTCTTATAGTCCCGTTTAAACGGACAGCGCATAAGCGACTGTCTATGGGAATCCAGTCAAGGAGAGCCTGTTCATCTTCTGAGCTTAGTACTATACCTACACTAGCGGTAGCAGTGTAGTGTCCGGAAACACGAAGGTTGAGCCGGGCCTGTTCTTTATTTTCACAAGGTGAGGTCAAGCGAATGATTGTGCTTGGATCCTGTATACGCGTTTCAGAGATGCAGTAGATATCGATGTAGCGAGAATCTAGGGTCATAGCTAAGGAGGCTTGTTGTCCTATTTGGCATAAGGTTCGGACGATATGTAGTTTAGTACGAGGTTTCAGGAGACCAGGAATAACGTTTCGTGAACTCAAACCATAAGTATTAGAGGCGTGAGGTGATAAAGTTAGGCTAGATGAGTTGATCGTGGGGACAAGAATATTATTAAAAGTTGAGTGTGAGACTTGACCTTGAACAAGATGATCTCATGTGCTGTTAGAGGTATGAGGGCGGTTGTCACTTCCTGGCTGCTCACACCATAGAAGGATATTACTTCTTGAGATACCTGAAAAGGAATCTGGATTAGTATTGATCATAGTGACCAGGGAGCACAATCGCAGAGCCCAAGGGGTAACTGCTTGAGGCCGATTACGCACGACCTTGTTATGGGATGTTTTCGAAGTGTTAGCTCAGTTTTTTAGAAGGTTTTACTACCGGAGATGGAAATCCGTGGAGTAAAGTGTGGTCTAACATTTTTAGGGCCAACCTTTTCTAACCCTTTCCTTCCGTTAAGAAGGCAGCATTGCTGCAGATGCTGGTTATCCGAGGAAAACACCTTACTTCTGTCAGACATTCCTGGAGTCAGCAGTACGACTTCGCCCTCAGATCTTAGGTTGCTTTCAACAGACCTTCTTGGCATGGTAGGACCTAGAGGAACATGGGTTCCAGCTAATATAGCTCGGTTTAGTCATAATGATAGGCAATCCCAGTCACCACGTCAAGGTAGCGGCTACAGTCGCGTGATACAGAAGCAAGATGGAAGAGAGAGGAGTCCAAAATAATACATAGCATCGATCCATGAAGTCACTGACTGCTGATTTGAGTCGTATCGGTAGCTGCAGATTACCTGAATGGGGTCCTCGCGATTACCGTAACCGGTGGCTTGAAACACTGGGCGACATGACCCAGAATCGGTCACGATGGCGCAGTTGCATTCACTCATTGTTTTCCCTTAGATCGTGAGCTTTAAATTATTCCATAACTTTCTATGCTTCCTGAACCATATTCTATATGTTCACACTCCTTGTTACTATTATTATATTTTATTGAAGTAACTTCTACTAATGTTGTGTTAATCTTGCAGTGTCAAGAGGAATGGCAACTTGGATTGATGCACACATGTGCCAGGTTCTTTGTTGATCATACATACATGGCCATTGCTTAATATTTCTTTGCTAAATAATTGAACGGGTTAACCAGTACTTAAATGTATTGTTTTAATTGGTTTTTATGTTTATCAACTAGGGTTTCGTGGAGACTTGTTAGATATGCCTAATTGGTCTACTTTGAATTCTGGACTACCTATTTGCAGATTTATTCTAGGAAATTTTTCCATTTTAAAATTAACTCGCTAATTATATGTATTAAGTCGCTAATACACTCATGTGCTTTTCGCTGAGCCTGTTTCAATAAATTTTCTGAATAGTCATCCAAAAATGTTTATTTGTTATGTGTGGAACATCCTGTAAAAGTGCTAAGTAACCCTTCTATGTATGTCAATAAATATTTTCTACAGGCATGTTATGACTAACCTAGGCGAGAAGTTAACTGATGAAGAAGTTGATGAAATGATACGTGAAGCTGACATAGATGGTGATGGTCAAGTAAATTATGAAGGTAAATTTTGCATGATTTTTTTTGTTAATTTAATCGTCGTATTTGTGTAGTTTTAGATTGTTTTTTACGTCTCACTGTAATTAGTTATATAGTAGTATTAATAGTTTGTATATGTTGCATCTATTTCATAAGTGGTTATTTATGTTGTGCATCGTATATATGTTTACATATATTTATATATGTTGTTAAAATTTTGCAATTTCATTGTCTCTTTTACTCTATACAACTACGATTCGTTTCATGTTCACTTCATCCAACTTTTCTGATGGTATTCGCATGTAATGATGGCTACGTTCCACCTACGATCATCTTCAACTTTATCTTCGTATGTGTGCTCCTACTACATCAACAGAGTTCGTGAAAATGATGACAGCGAAATGAGAATATCGAAATAACATACCAAAACTAAACATTCTCATCACACTCAGCTGAATGCTCATTTCGAGCAACAATGTCTGTAAAGCAACTTTGTGATTGTCGTTTATTAAGTGGTCGATTGTTTATTACGCATGTGTTGTGTTTACAAATCAAGCGACTGATTAAACAGTATGAGCTTTCTTGGTGTTTAATGCTCTGGGCTATTTTTGTTTGTTTGTATTTTCAAGATATTGAAAATGTACTCCCCCACTCTTTGCACACTCACACATACACATCTTTTTCCTATTTTTAAACCTTGAAATATTGTTTATCTTTGTCTCAGCAAAGCCAAAAAAGAAACTACAATAAAGCCCTTAATGCTCACTTTTGCACAAACAGCCTCATTTGTTTAGGCTTTCTCATGTGATGTTGAATTAATTTATATGTTAAGATTTTGGCGTAGATGATAATTGTCTTGTCTGTTATCTAATGCGTTTTCACGACTTATTCGTCCGCTTGGGGTATCATACATAGGTCTTTGGAGTTTCGAAATCAAACATTTGAGAGTGTTGAATATAGAAATTTTAATTTATATCTTTTGTTTTCCGATAAAACGCATTTGCATGATCCGAATTATGTATTAACATCTTAGTCTTTTAGTAACATAAATTAACACAGTAGACCGGCTTTCGTTTATGTAAATAGTAAGTTTGTAGTAACGCCATTATTTCATGTTGTTCTGTTCTGCCCCTCATTATTTTGCTAGTGTAAACGCATGATTATGTATCGTAATTGTGAGTGCTATTCGTTCGTTGGTCTACATCCGTGTTCTGTTGCGTAATATGCAAAATAAAAGTGTAGTACGTGCTAGTTTTGTGGCTGATGTCATCTTTGCATCTGTTCATTACCTATCCCTATTTTCAGAATTTGTCACTATGATGACGACAAAGTAATCCGAAGTAGCTTTATACAATCCATTATCATTTCTGGTATCTACACTAGAAGAAGTGAATTATCGTCGCCAAATAATACTGTTCGCACTCGTCAAACTTGTCGACAGTGACTTGTAGGAAAGCCTGATCTATATATATAAATACATATGTATGCGCATGTCATCCTGTCATTTTTACACGTTTCCTTGATTACCTTTACCTATCCCCTCGCCTCACACACGTTTCCTCGCTTTACCAACTCACGAGGTAATTATTTTGTGTTTATTCTTTTCGTATTAATATCATTATTGCAATTTATTCTTCTGAAAATAAAAAATGCCCTTAGTTACTTTACTCATCCCAGGTTGTTCGTGGCGAGAATGGTTTTCCTAGTTTTTTCCTCTTTTGCATTCCAGTTATTGAGTCTGTTAATATGCTATGACGTTATTTGTGTGTATATGCATACTTCTTTGTTTTGCTTTTCTATCCCTTAAACCAAAAAACTCCTGTTTTCCTCTTGATATAAATGTTCGATTATTGCATTACTGATTTTAAAAAGGGAGAATGAATAATACCATAATTATTGACGAAATATGCACTATATTCTTTCGTGAAATAATTTTGTGAATGAAATCGCGGTTTGCTCACTTATATTTCTCCTTTCTTTACAATCTTCATATTCGTTTCACCTTTGAAAGATTTCCCGTATCTCCAGGAGTTAGTCATTTCATCTAAGTGAATGTTGAACTTACAAATTAGTAGTTTAAAGTCATATCACTGTCATGGGACTATAATTCAGTCGTTAAGACGTTTTACTTTAAGCTTTAAAGTCCTAGACCCAAAATCACTCTACTTCGGCTTCGTCAGCTGAGTAAATTACCACCAGGTACACTAGTCTGTAACTAGCAGAGAAGTTAAATTACTGTAGTATTTCATCGATAAGTTCTTAAATTCTTTACATATTTGATTAAACAGTCATACAGACATTCTAGGTATTCCTTGAAAAAGCTGTCTTATTAAGTGACGCAGTGTATGTATGCTTACAAACTGCAATTTACGCGTGTTTTATCAAGTCAAATCCTTGAAAGATGAGTGTTTGGTTCATGTACTTTTTTTTTCCTGCACTTATTTAACATTTATAATATATTTTGAGAGATAATCATTAAGGACAAAGTGTTTAGGATTCATGAATGCTATGTGGAATTACATCTCACTATAAAGTTATCTACACATTAAGATTAGTCAGTAACTGTTATTGAATTTCTGGGTCTTATCAACTAGATGTACTTAAATTGAGATGGTCTATTAGAGATTTGCTTGTAGTTGCCACAGATTGGTCTGTAGGGCGCTGGGACTTAGCACTGTATACCTACCACCTCGCCATAGACGAGATCCAGGTTTCCCGGCGAACGCATACCTACGATTTGATTCACATGTAGTGGCAGGGTTCCTGTTTTTGTCAATTTGTAATATAACGTTCATTACGACATCTGAATGTCTCGTGTTCCTTCTCTGGTGGTTCGTGAGTACGTATTGCTGAATAGTCCCATGCTGAGTAAAAACGTCCGTCCAGTGCTTTCTGGTTTTTACGGAGACTAGTGGCGATTGTCTGTTTGTGGAATTTCTCCGCTGTAAACATTTCGCAACATATCTGTGTACTCGACTATTTCACGGCTCATAGCATAGTCGTCTTTGTATTGCGTGTTCGCTTTGTCCCTGATGATTTTTTAAAGTTAATGTTAACGGTTTTGTTCTTCGTCTGTATTTTATATGTACACGGATTATAAGGAGTTACTTTCGTTTCAAGATTTTGAAGTGTAGTACGGTATGTATGAGCTTAACGACCTTGGGACCTGATATTAGTGTCGCTGTACAATTCTGAGTTGTGCTCTTATGAAGCTCTGATTTGTTGTAGATTACTTTATAAACAATCAGTGTCACTTCGATTATTCAATACGAGTAAACATCATTTGTTCACCTTTTAAGGTGATTATTCTGTTGCTTAAAAAATTTAGAAGGCATGATTTTTGTGCGATTAGTAACTCTATTTGTTTCCATTTAGTGCACTGAATTGTGTAAAAACGCATTTCATTTTGTGTTCGTCCTTCGTTCCCCTTAGATATTGAGCTCGAAATTATCTTGCACAAATTAATTCTTCTAGAATCATATTCTATTCGCTCAGCGTCTCTAATGACTATCAATGTTATTACTACTTTGCTACTCATCTTGCTGGGCCTGAAATGACAACATAAATTGATTTACTTGTGTGCATGAGTGATCGACGAGTAACTAGGTTTTTGTCTTGAGACTTGGATTTTCTCTATTGCGCTAACCAAATAGCATAATTAGTCACATCTTCATGCTCCATGGATTTATTTCAAAGGAAGGTCTTTTAGTATTTAGTATAAAAATATCGAGTGTATGCTTCAAATGTAATGGTAAAACTTCTCGTAAAATTATAGCGTTGTCATCAGTTGGCACCTATTTTGACGATTCTCGAGACCAGTCAATTGTTATCGCGTTAAAACTACACTTTTCACTTAAAAGAATATATTGCATATATATATATAATTTATTTTTATGCACATGTCACGTAAGAATTTTCGAGAAGAAAAAGATTATGCATTAGACCTTTGTTAGGTTTTTTAACAGTTTGGCGATTTTATTCCGTAGTACGCGTAATTGGCATTCAATTAAAACTTGTGTGATATGTAAGTCATCCGTGTTATATTGATTGTTGGCATTACAAACTATGATGTATATGCACCTACACTGCTTCGTCAGTGACCAAAATAGGCAGTAACTTTTAACGAATATCCCATGACTACAAATAAATTAAGGCCTAGAATTAATATCTGCTGTTCCATATTGCTACAGATTTTTTACGTTTATCGAAAGGAAGGTAAAAGTAGAGAAGTATCAGGTGAAGTCTAACATCACGACCACGTGAACGCGTACTTTTCAACTTATGTATCTACACTGTCAATTACAGTTAACACATAGGCCGTAACTATTAATCGTGCGTGTCAACTAGTTTACGATATTTGTTGTTTTGTAAATCAAATTAGTTGACGTTGCACATCGTTGTAGCCTTTGTTTTCATTGTATCAGTTTCACAACTTTGGTGCTCAGAGTAATGTGAACTGTTTACTGAATTCATTCTTAAATATGTTGATTTTAAGTGATAATTAGGAAAGCAAGCTGTTTACTCTTAGTCCATTATCTCAATAACTGATCTAACTGCTTGTTTAGTATAATATCTCGTTATTTGATAATTTGACTAGCCGCAAAATAATCTTAGCATTTGAACGCCTTGAATCCTCCTAGTCGCAAAATCAGAAGACGAGGAGACAGGAACTTTATTCCAGTAAAAATGGAAGCGAAGTCGTGTACAAAATATTCGTATATTTACAGTAACTATTCATCAAACTGAAATCATAAACATTTTATTAATACAATGAAATAATGTCAATTATACTCTATGAGTAATAACTTACATTGACTCACATTAATGTGATGAAAGTTTATAAATCGAGTTTACAAAAATCAATACAACTTGATAAAATGAACAATTGTATTTTTAGGGATTTCGAATCCCTAACACAATTAGTTCGATAGAGTGACCGATGCATTGTTATACTATATAATTAATGTGCTTATAGGAAAAATTTTTAATTTCTTGGATATATATACACTTATGGTTGAGTGTAGTTTGATTAAACTTTCCATTACATTACAACTGATTCTGAACCACTCGCTGAGTGTGCATAAAGATTAGAAGTATAAGGAAATGATGAAGTTGACTAATGTGTGCATATAACAGGACGTGTCACGTGTGTATCGGTCCAGATTACCACACCTGAGCAGCACGAGATAAACACCAATTTAGTAGAAGTATTAGTTATCTGGTAATAAAAATTAGAAAAGGAGTGGATATGTAGGATATGGTGTAAGGCGAAAATCAAGTCGTGGAAAGGTATGAAATAATTTTGAGCTTACAATTTCAAGTAGGACAATGAGTGCATACCCTCCAATACTACGACCAATTCTGGGTCGTGTCATTATTTCTAACCATTGGTTACTGCATTCGCATAGATCCCAACCAGGTTGTCTGCATCCACCAACACAACTTGGACTCGTAGTTACTGACTTCATGATCTGATGCCATGTTTTAGTTCGACGGACCGTAGCTTTGTTCCATCCTACTACAATGTCAGTTAGCATACGTAATACATGTCCCAACCACTTCAGTTGACAGAGATTCACAATCTCATCAACTGACTTGCAGTCTTTCGCAAATACCTGGCATTTAGCCGCATTATTACTTATCCAGTGGTCTCAACAAATGTGAACGGTATTTCGAAGTTATTAATCAAGTACAGAATCTGCGAATGTCGTCTTCTCTTAGTAGCTATGTTTGACGAAACGAAATGCTGTACAGTGTACCCGTCTTTTTGTAGACAGACGGTCGTCTCATGTAATACATAACGTAAGTTGGTAAAAGCCAAACAAGCTTCTTGAGTCCCTGCTACGATTTCGTTGGACACCAACCTATCAAGGCTGATAAGTTGAGTGGTCGACGTGCTCAACTACTTCACTCTTAAAATTGAGTAACATAGACTAAAAAATATTCCAATTCTCTGAAAAGTAAGTGGATTTATATGCCAAAGAAGTTATAGAAGTAGTTGGTATCATTTGTGACTTGGAAAGGTTTTTGGTCCCCGTTGTAACATCATTTATATGATGATACATTGAGTGTGCGATGCAATACGTGATTACACATTGATTTCGGATTAGTTTTTTAGTGTAAAATTAGAACGAAACAAGTGGAGTATACCTTAGTGAAATGATTTGTAAGAAAGAAAAACCACCATATTTATTATACAGGCAGCATTGTAATGAAAGGATTTATTGCTAATGTTTAGCCACAACACAGGAAGAATAATGTAACGAGTTAGTCAATTGGATTAAAAATTTGCTTGCTGACTGATAATCCAAATATAAATTATTCGTATATATGTATGTGCTAGAATACTGACTGATTATCCATGCTGAAGCAGTTAGCCCTCTTAGAGTGCTACTTCCCAAGAACTTAACCTAGAGAATTGATTCTACAAGATAATGCCTCTAGTCTAGTCAATGCAATCTCAATGTTGCCGGAAACCAAATTAAGTTTATTCGTTCCTTCACAATTTTAAGACTCGTGTATACAATGCTGAAGTTAGACAGGGTATTCAATAAAGACGATAAGTCAGTTGATAGAGCTGTGAGTCATCATCGATTGGAGTGACTGAAACATAAGTAACTTGTACTCAACCACCGCCTTTCCTGGAACGTGATGTCAACTGTTGTAAGATTAAGGTTGGAAGGAAATTAGCAGGTATGATACTGAGAGACTGAGTGTAGTACAAAAGCATCAAATGTTCTATGCAGTGCATTACTTAACCGTCAATCGTATTCGCAAAGTGACTTTCTTCGCCTTGGCCATCAAATTATTTTCAAACATTACGCTCTACTCTGTATCTTTAATTGATTCTTGTTTTCATCTGAATTTACTGTTAGCAGTTGTGAGTGTTCATCGATTGAGGTAGCTGTGTTAGCCAATCCTACACCCTCCCCATGTATATATTTTTTTAGAAACCAAACTGTTATATCATCTTGCTTATAACGACCTAGCTAATCGTATTGTTTAGTATTAGACACTGAACACTCGACAAGACCCCAAATCAGAACACGTTTGTACAGGAACGAAATTGTATTCCAAATAACAAGAGTAGACAGAAGTAGGAATTCACAGTTAGAGAAACGTTAATATATTTATGGTATTTACATAAGAAGCTACAGGATTCTTCTCCAATAATCCACTAGAGCTGATTGGTTTAGAAATAGCTAATCAACGTGCGCCATCACGATCATGATGCACACAACATGCTTCAATCTGGTCTATATCCCACTAACACAAACAAAAGACTTTGTATTAATTTCTTTTGTATGTTCAATTGATTAAACTCGCATCACATTTAAAGTATTTCACTAAAAGTTGTTTCCATCTATATCTAAACACCAGTGTAATTGTATTCTCTATGACTAATTCATTCAATGTAATTTTATATTCAAATTGTATTCTTAACATTCATGTGTTAACTCCTGTAAAGTTTATCCACACAGTTGGCAAACTTAAGTCAACGTAATCCCATTGATATATAAACGAATGAGGTTTAATTAAAGATGTTGATCTGTGATCTTTGTCACTAGACTGTTTGACGTGTCTCGTCTACCAGTCAGTAGCCTTACGAAGTCCTAGCATAAGACATAACAAGTTTTAGCAGCTTCTAAAGACTTACAAATATATAGCAGATTTCGTTATGAATTACCCATACTCAATTGTCGTCTATCTCGAAATATGAATTTAACTGGTGTAGGTTGGAAGGGAGCTAGTTAAATTTGGCACTCAAAAATGATTCATCGATCCTTGAAGTCATTGATTACTAGTGTGGGATACGTTAAGTATAAACTACCTGATTAGTGTCCACTGGATAACTACAACCGGCAGCTGGAGACAAGTGACATGACCCAGAGCCGGTCACCTTAGTACTTTCATTCATTCCTCTAGACATGGAGTCCCAATATTCCTACATTTATATATAATCTTGTTTCGATATATACTGTAAACGTTTAGTTGATGATATTATTATTGTTACTACATCATTTTGACTCCTTGTTAATCTCATAGCTTTATGCCGATGTAATATAATAACTTGAGCTAATTCATATTTGTGCTGAAATCTAAGTTGATTGTAATCGACTTAGTAACCTACTTTGATATCTTAATAGCAAAAATACTAATCCTCGCAACTAAAATATATATTAACATCGATTACAAAAAATCTGTACACTTAGTTACATCAAAAAATAAACAAATAAAACGTCATACAATCATAAAACTATATAAATTAGTTAAACACTAGTGGAATACATACGATCAATCATTTGCTTGTATTCGTCATATATCGAAGTCGGTTGGTTACCACCGAAAACCAGGGAGAACTAGAGAGTTGATTTATTTTAGTGTAGGAGTCCTTAGCAGTGCACAGCTTCATTTGTACCAGGGGATAGAACCTACGACCTTCAGGTTAATGCATGCCGACGTCCGATGGAAGAATTCCTACTTCTGTCAATGTGTCACATAGCACGGAGACCGTCGATCATCATTGGAGATAACTGTCTTACTCAAAATAATTCTGAACTTCACGAGTCTCATACTAGAACGAAACAGCTGTCCAGTGCTTCCTAGTTCTCAGTGAAACCCGACCACCAACATTAATCTATGATGAATACAAATAACTAAATACCTATTTTCACAAAATCACAATTCAATTACTACCAATTATTCATGTAAAGATTTGAAAATACTATAAACAAATATTGAACTGATAAACAATTGTCAGTTAGTCATGTTTATAATAGATGATGGATCGTATTAATTCTACGGAACAATTATAAAAAGTTAGGTATTAATTTGACTGTGTTTGAACCTTCCCGTTGATTTGACTAGTCCTTGTTATCACATGCATCTTGAGCGATTGTCTCGATATAGCGTTAGTAAACAAATATGATTTAAGCTAGATTGTGGCTAGCAAGTAGAGTTCAGGACTTGTCCTCTGGGTGTACTTGCATCCCAGTGTTGTTGATCACACCAAGTGGTGAATGCGGTGGCGTTTGGCATGAGACGAGCTGACTTCGAATCCCTATGTGAGCATTAACACCGGGATGCACGTCAATCCAGCTAACAAGTCCTAGATGGGACGAGACGCGCTTTGTAGATTCCACTTGTCTGTCACAATCCAATTTAAACAGACTAGAATGTAGGTTGGTGTTAGTCTAAGTTAGG
The DNA here is from genome assembly GCA_034768735.1 of Schistosoma mekongi. Lineage (NCBI taxonomy): Eukaryota > Metazoa > Platyhelminthes > Trematoda > Strigeidida > Schistosomatidae > Schistosoma > Schistosoma mekongi. Next base: position 86,384,368 of record CM068305.1, read on the forward strand.
AGATTATTATGAAATTCTTTTCTCTAGAAATTAGTTAGTTACTTGATTTAATAACATGGGAACAAGAAAACGGAGCGTAAGTTTGGAAACACGTGTTGAATATTGGAAACAATTGCTAACAATAAGTTCGAATGAGAACAAGAATGGATTAAAGATTGAGAGTAGAGTGCAATACTTGGAAATAGTTTGATGGCCAAGCGAAAGAAAGTTGCTTTACAAATACGACACGACAGTTAAATAATGCACTGCGTAGAACATTTAATCCTTTTGTACTATAATCAACCTATGATGATATTACAAAATATGAAAAGATTGCAATCGTCCACTATCTTAATGCATATTTACCAACTCAATTGTTAATGTGGAAAAGTTATATTGAGCGTACGACAAGGTAGGTCCATAATTGTTTATCGGGATATCATCTCTATTGGTTTAGCAAAAGACAAATTAGTACAATAAAAAGCTTCATCCTTGCACATTTAGTCGATACAGACCATCAAGTTGACATTATTTCATGATTTAGAGTGATATATCTCGAATCGCATTAAATTTATCATTAACCTCTAGATATCGCCTCTAATGAAATGCAGAAGTTCACACAGGCATTCGAAGTCAGTTCATCTAGTGCCAGACGCCATCAATTCACCACTAGGCTACTTAGTCCAAATATCCATGCTTGTGCAACGAGCATGTATATATAATTAGAATATATATGGATCTTTCATTCCATGGCAAATCGACAGGAAATTCTAAATACCTTCTAATTATAGCTACGAATATTTAATTTTTAGATATTGTGTTCAAAACTGTGTTGTAAGACTGCATGTAAGACTGTTGGCAGCATATTTATGCCTTCATTGATAGATAAACATTTCTTTTACAGTATAAATAATGTAAATTTTCAGAACTCAATTAAGCGTTTTGAGTTTGTTCTGCAGTTTTATTACATACCATTTCATTATGATTGATAAAACTTTCAAAAGAATTAAAATTGTCAAAACATACAAATACTACTACTACTACTACGTGACATAGATCAGTTCTGAAGAAATTCATTTATTAATTAAGTGAATATATACATATTTGAAACTAATTTGCTATATCGAGGTAATCCGCTCAGGGTGCACATATAGCAACAATGACTGACCAGCTTCAGTCTATAACAAATCAATGGAAATATACAAGTTCATCCTAATACCAATGTGCCCGTTGCACAAGTGTAACTGTCTGGACTTAGTAGTCTAGTGGTGAATGCGGTGGCGTTCTACACGAAACGGACAGAGTTCGAATCCCACTGTGAACATCAACATTGGGATGCAGATACATCCAGCCGATGAGTCCCAAATAGGACGAAACATGCGTCCTGGATTCCACTTGCCAGTCACAATCCAACTTATATAATGTATGAAACATGTTTTCTCTTATTACACAATACGACCAAATGTCAATATCCTTCATTAAGCATAACTATATTATCTTTCTGATAGAAGATCTATGTCTAAAATGCTATAAAAAAGTCTGAGAAAAATTTTTTCGTAAAATTGTACTATATTGTTCTCAGAAAGATTCTATTAAAGTTTAAAACAACTTATAGCATTAATATTATTGACATGATTAACTATTTAATACAAACTACTTAATATGATTACTTATAAAATATAAATATCTTAAGTTAGTATTCTATGTAGAATATAAAAAAAATAATATTCATTTAAGAATGATTCGTCAGTTAGTCATGAAAAAAAAAACAACGTAGAATCTAGAACATTTGAGCATAGGTCCAAGTTGCTATTGCCACATTAGTAGAACAACATCATATTTGCAAGAATAACGCAAGTGGAAAAATGTATGCATCAAATAATAAGAAACTTAAGATGGGGGAAGAAGATAAGGAGTGAATATGCTTTCGCCATTGTGAACAATGTTACCCAGTGTATTCAACCACGATCATAATTATTACACGAACCCTTACCAGGTAGTCTCTATCTACCAAAACACTACTTATACCAACAGTCAGTGACTCTATGGACTGATTCTATGTTTAGCTTGGCTCCCTTCCACCTGTTGAACACTTATAGCATTAATATTATTGACATGATTAACTATTTAATACAAACTACTTAATATGATTACTTATAAAATATAAATATCTTAAGTTAGTAATTCTATGTAGAATATAAAAAAAATAAGATTCATTTAAGAATGATTCGTCAGTTAGTCATGAAAAAAAAAACAACGTAGAATCTAGAACATTTTGAGCATAGGTCCAAGTTGCTATTGCCACATTAGTATAACAACATCATATTTGCAAGAATAACGCAAGTGGGAAAAATGTATGCATCAAATAATAAGAAAACTTAAGATGGGGGAAGAAGATAAGGAGTGAATATGCTTTCGCCATTGTGAACAATGTTACCCAGTGTATTCAACCACAGATCATAATTATTACACGAACCCTTACCAGGTAGTCTCTATCTACCAAAACACTACTTAGACCAACAGTCAGTGACTCTATGGACTGATTCTATGTTTTAGCTTGGCTCCCTTCCACCTTTGATTCCACTTCTATTATATTTGACGTAGGGGTGGTCGATGTGTCCGGTTTATCCGCAACGCGACCGTACAGCTAACTCCCGACCTTGCTTTGTACAACGATCCGACTGTTTTATCAAGAAGCCGATTAATTACTCACACTCATGTATTATTATGATATGAGCCAATAATGTACATGATATAAACATAAGATGCAGCATTTGTCTCACATGTCTGTCACACGATATTGACCAATTACATGTCTTCTTCCAGATATGTCTCCTACATCAGTTAACATAATGTGACGAGATAGGCAGTGGTTGAACCTTCGTAACACATATCCTAACTATGCCAGTCGATGAAGGTTTATGATTACTTCGACTAGTTTGGCATATTTTCCTAATACTCTGTATCTAACGCCAATATTGATTATTCACTTAATCCATGATATACAGATAGTGTCTATGACCCAACAATTATATTTCTATTTTCATTGCCCATGTTTCACATCCATAAGTTAAAACAACGGATATAATCGTCCATAGTTAGTAAAAATAGATTTACAGCTCAGACAAAAGATTCTGAAGGTATCGTTTTCTCTGTCTTCGATGGCTTAGTAGTAAAGCTCGCATCGAAAATACGAAAACTTTACTTGAAGGTAGACTTCAACAAGAAAACAACTTTATTTTCTTGATAAATGTTTAGACCAGTATACTCAGCCAATACGTTTCAAGTACAAACCACTAATTAACTGCTCAATCAGATGGAAGTTAACTGAGTAAAATGAAAGACAAATGACACAATTCATGAATACTGATGAACGTAACAAGTTTTGCGAATATTCTTGTGAGAAGGAGTATATGCACTAATAAAGTTTTATATTTGAACGATATAGTTATCCGATATTTCCTGGTTTTTATTAGTTATCTAAACCCATATCAATTTATGATTCAACAGTCTCTAGAACACTCAATTATCAGTTTCGTATAATGTATATCGTAAACAAAACTGATCCTATTATATGCAACAAGAAGTTCAACATATCAAACAAGAATCGACAAATACCCATCACATATCACCTTCAACTACATGCACTTTCAGAGGCAGGTATATTGAACGGAGAGAATGGCAGACTTTTCCATGTTTTATTGAACATATTCCAAAGTATATAATTAGGATAAGCTTGTATTTTCCTGTTGATTTTTGTAATGGACTGAAACTGGTCTCTGTTGCCATATGTGCATCCTGAGCGGATTGCATCGATATAGCGCTATTACACAAGTTATATATTGAAATTGGATTGTGACTGGCAAACGGAATCTAGGACGCGCGTTTCGTCGTATTTGGGACTCATCGGCTGGATGTACCTGCATCCCAATGTTGATGTTCACACTGGGATGCACATATGGCAACAGAGACTGACCAGTTTCAGTCCATACAAGCTTATCCTAATTACATATATATATGCCCATTGCACAAGTGTGACTGTCTGGACACTAGCCTAGTGGTGAACGCGGTGGCGTTTGACACGAAGCGGAGTGAGTTCGAATCCCAGTGTGAACATCAACATTGGGATTCAGGTGCATCCAGCCGATGAGTCCCGAATAGGACGAAACGTGCGTCCTGGATTCCACTTGCCAGTCACAATCCAACTTCAATATATATTCCAAAGTATCTAAGACTAGGAGAACAAAACATCTTATGCAGTTTAATTATATGATACATCACAACTAATATAAAATGTAAATAGAAAATATACATATATGAACAAATCAGTTAATTTTCAAAGAATCCAAAAATACTACATTCATTTTAACCAAATAAGTGAGGAAAGAGCTCGATTTTAGCTAATCGTTAATTGTATAACTAATATGCTAGATACCTAAGGAAGATTGATTATTTTCGAGAACTGGTTTTCTGTAGATCATCTTTTTTTTATTATTATTATTATTTTTGGTTGTATACAAAGTGAACATTTTATTCCTAACATCATTCAGTTCCTCTTGCTTTATTTTCCGGTTTAACAAATTAACTGTTAGTGTATCATTCCTTACTTATGAACTATGCCTAATTGATTGTGTATACGTTGCTTCAGTTCACAGTCATTGTTAGTTTTCTAATTCGTTGACTGTATATATATGTATAGGAATGCCTGAAATACAGTATGATTTTACCTGATTGATTCATCGACTTGTGTTCTTCCTATTCTGGTCTAGGGGTTAAGTGGGCATCAGGCGGACATACAGGAACTAGCTAAGCAATCATTGATGTTTGTTACTGTGACTTCATACATCAACCATAGCAATCATTTTTTTTTTACGTCATAACAGTAACGTTCAGAACGCAGATGAGTATTACGAGACATTAATTTGTTAATTCAACTTTCATCGTCAACTCTCAATAACATAAGAACTATGGATACTTGCCCATTACAAGATGATAGATGATATATAACTATAGAGATGAGTTTATATATCGTTATTCTTTTGATATTTAAACAGATAAACCAATAGAAAACTTTAATTATTACATAAATCACGTAAAACCTATGCATCCTTTGTAATATTATCTCTTTATGAAGATTGAGTACACAATTAAAATTACTGTCTTCTGATTGGTAGAAATATAAATATATGGTTCTGATTGGCTAGTTTAAATATTTATTATAGCGCACAAGCTCATTTACATTACTATTATTATACTTACAAAATGATAATGTACTGTAAAGAAATGAAAGAAAGTCATTGAATTATAATAAGTGAAAACGTAGTGTAGGTCCTTCAATGTAAGTATCGTCATTGACATTATCATTATTTTCTGCATAATCAGATTCATAGGCGACCATCAAGTCAATATGACTATCCATTGGTGAATAATTCAATAGATTTATAAAACTGAAATTTATAAGAGAAAGAAATTATAGAATGAGATAAAGGAAGTGGAATAAACATTAAATGAATACAAGAAGATCTATTTAAATATGTATGGAATTAGTAGATCAGGAGTTAAAGCGATCAACTATCAGCCATTAAGTCACAAATCCAGACTTCGTTATACCTACTTCAATTTAAGCAACCTGATAATATAATTAATCATCATAGAATGTAGTTCGAGGTCGAGTATATGAATGCGTACTTCCCTCCGTAGAAAAAATTTAGGTTTAGGTATTTCAACAAATCACCCTCCTCTCTCTCAATGCATTATATTTTAAATTACTTTAAAGTGATAGTTGGAGTTGTTCACAACGTTTATGATTATCAATAAGTACGTTGTATTCTGTACTTTTGGTTGCATATTACAATGTAATTGTTATTTATAAGTGTCTGTTATGTTCACATATCTTCCTTATACAAATAATGACGGTCTGGTGTCTGCTGAAATCTCTGCTCGTATACATAAGGCTTTTGGGAATTTTCGTCACCTGTGGCGTAGGCGAGACATCCGACTACTGACTAAAGGACGCGTTTACTGCACAGTAGTTTGATCCATTTTACTTTATGGATGTGAAACATGGCCATTAAGGATAGAGGATATTCGTAGGCTCCTAGTATTCCATCACAGATGTCTTCGAAACATTGATCGTGTTCACTGGGACCAACGAGTAAGAAATACGTGGATAAGGAATAGAGTACTAGGTAGATATGGTAAGTCTATTGAAGAAGTAGTAAATCTTCATCAGCTGAGGCGGTTAGGATATGTGTTACGTACGCCTGATCACCGCCTACCTCGACGAGCAATGCTGTCTGGTGTGGGAGTAGAATGGAAGAAAGCTGGGACCGGCCAAACCAAAACATGGCATCGGTCGATGCAGTCATTGACAGTTGGGTTGAGCCATGTTGATAAGTGTGGACTACCTGGTTGGGGTCCGCGTGATGATCGTCACAAATGGTTAGAGACTTTAGGTGATATGGCTCAAAATCGTTGGCAATGGCGCAGGTGCATCCACTCCTTGTCTTCCTCCAAATTCTAAGTTTCTGAACTTATCATAATCTTCTTTTACTGAATCATATTTTCTTAAATCTTATCTCTGATCCCTATTTCTTTCCATTAATACTAACTCTGTTACTACCTCCCCTACTCTGGAATTTGATCCGACAATTTAATCTCTATCTGCTAATTTGGGTATGGCAACTTGAACTGATGTACTCATGTACCAAGTCCTACGTTGTAACCGTCCTGTGTCCTGTGTTATACAAATGAACTATACAGATCTAAGTTGCTGGTTTACCTTTGAATGATTTCACAGACTGAACAATGTTTCTTAAATACACAAAAATTAAAGTTATAAATAACATCTCTAGCATTAAACCACATCATTAAGTTAAACAGAATATGATTGAATGTTGTGGGAATTGATAAATTTGATATTGGGTTAGATATTCACTGAATCCTATACAGCTCAAGATTTCTCCTAATCTAACAACGTCTACAGTATCCAATAACAAAAATCGTCATGCCCTCATGAGTATCTAATTACTTGAAGTGGTTTCGGAGCCCTAATAAGAGCACGTAATCAATGAAGTTCAGTGCAAAGTTCTAAGTTCAGACTCCTGTAAAGACATGATTAGTTGCAGCTAAAAAGTCCTGTACTAAGATGAAATAACTGTCCAATGTTTCTTTATTTTCAAGTATTGTCTAACGTAAGTCAATTCATAACATTTCTTTCAGGGAAAGTATTCCTACACACGTATATGTTATACGATCAGCGGTAAACTTTGTGATGATTAATGTTAAATACAGAAAATAGCGCACAATTCTAATTCAATCATTATCTTTATTTGTAAACGTAAATTGAATCAAGATGTACAGATACTATGCTTAATAATATTTCACTGCATTAACATAACTCATTAGCTTATAATAATTGATAATAAGGGTAGGGTTATATACAATTTTATTTTCCACCCCCTCCCCGCCACTTCAACTTTGAACTGGTAAAGAATATTTGTAGTTCAGGAGAATGATTGTAGTTTTACTGCGTTTGATTGCGGAGCTTTTGTCGTCATTCTAGACGACTTCATCGGCATAAGCCTCTGATAGTAGTGAACTATAAGATTTCCTCTAAAAGTGACTAGCAGCTTGTTTCATCATCCTTAAGTTTGATTGATTGTTGTTAACACTTGTTGTGTCATTTTTTTTACTGTAGTGAACTTATTAGCTTGTGCGTGACATCTATACTTAACAGCCTTCTGTCAGGAGTTTATGCCAATGAAGTCATCGTGAATGAAAATGAAATTACCTCAACTAAACTAACCAGCTTAGAGAACACAGTATAACTAAAACTCTTTTACCTTCACTATATCTTACTTATACTACAAGTGATCTGTTCATTTCAAACAAACAGTTGTCAATAACTTTATGTATCCGAAATGAATATTAACATTGTAATATGTAGTATTCATTAATTAAATTAATGAAAGTATAACTGAAAATAATAAATACTTACTTACTTAGTTACTTACCTACTTTCACCTGTTACTTCTCACTGAGAAGTATAGACCATTCACCAGAAAATAATAAATACAATAAATTTATTGAATATTCAAAAAAGTTCCAGATAATCTTAATCATTATAAAAGAAGAATATCTACAATACTTTTTTAACTTACATTTCATTTAAACGAGATTGATGCATTGGAAAGTGGAGCATATACACCATTCGATTACTTTGAGTAATTAAACTAACTTTGAGCTTATATTCATACTAAAAAAGAAATTATTATTACATAGATTAATTAGATAAAATTAAGTTGAAATGTTTGTACTTAACATCTCACAGTTGGATATCATTAGAAACTAAAAGATATTAAACAATTAGGATAAATTTGTATTTTCCTAGCCGATGAGTCCCAAATAGGACGAAACGCGCTTCCTGGATTCCACTTGTCAGTCACAATCCAACTTAAATATTTAACATTAAACAATTATTTCATACTAGTATGAAAATTCTCAGAAAAAAACAAATGCATTCCATTGTAGAATATAAATAGTTATTCAGTGTTCCCTGGTTTTCAATAGTATCCAATTGAGATCATGTTATAATGAATAGAAAAAGAACATATAAAATAGATTGTATCTCATTGAGATGATGATAAATGTGTACAAATAATAAAGGATATAACTAGTTGAAAATAAAAATGTAACGAGGTAATAAGTAGAATAGTAGATTTATAGAAAATATTGATTCATGTGTATAATACAACACTGTTATACTACTAATTTATGCAGAAAGATAATAAGATGCCTTTAAAGCATGGAGAAAGAAATTGTAAAGTTGAGTATATAATACAAAGAAAAAAAAACAAACAAATCTATTAGTGAAACTGTGATTACATATATTTGATATATATATATATATATATATATATATATATATATATATATATATATATATATATATGTATTCAACCATACTTCCTATTGTCAAAGAAAGGGAAAGTTAAAAAGGAAACTAGAAGTCTCAAAACCAAAACGTTGTATATATTCAAGCAGTTATTGACTGTTCTATTGAATATTGGCAGTAGATGCAAGTTATCTGATTAGTGTTCGTATGATTATCGTTATCAATGTGGTTGAAAATAGTAAGTGACATGGCTCAAAATCGGTCACAATGGATAAGATATGCTCACTTTATGTCCTCTAGATACTGAACTTCGATTATATATATATATATATATATATATATATATATATATATATATATATATATATATATATATATAATTTTGTTTTATATTCTGCAACCACATTCTCAATACGTAGTCGTTTATTTTACGAACATAAGTGACAAGCTGTAAATGGATTATCTCTTGCCCTTCCTCTTCCTACTGGTCATTCACTGGATCATGAAGACTGCGAAATCTGAAGAAACTCTCGGAATACAATCGAAAACATCGACACAACTAGATGACTTGCACTTTGCAAATGACCTAGCTCTTCTATCTCACACACAGATGAACACCAACAATATAGCAGCAGCGTCGGCAGCAGTAAGCCTCAACATAAACAAAGAGAAATCCTAGATCCTTCGATATAAAACAACAAACACTAACCCAATTACACTTGACGGAGAAATTCTGGAAGACGTTGAAACCTTTACATATTTGGGCAGCATAATCGACAAACAAGGGGGTTCTGATTCGGATGTGAAGGCAAGGGAAGCATTTCTACAACTGGAAAACATCTGGGACTCAAACCAACTTCCAGTCAACATTACAGTCAAAATTTTGAATACGAATGTGAAGACAGTTCTGTTGTATGGAGCTGAAACGTGGAGAACCACGAAAAGCATTCTTCAAAAGATACAAGTATTTATAAACAACTGTCTGCGCAAGATTCTTCGGATTCGTTGGCCAGATACCATCAACAACAACCTGTTGTGGTAGAGAACTAATCAACTTCCAGACGAGGAGGAAATTAGGAAAAGACGCTGGAGGTGGATTGGACACACATTGAGGAAACCACCAAACTGTGTCACAAGACAAGCACTAACTTGGAATCTTAAAGGCCAAAGAAACAGAGGAAGATCCAGGAACACATTGCTTTGGTAATTGGAAACAGACATGAAGACAATGAAGAGCACTTGGGAAGAGCTGGAAAGGTAAGCCCAGGAAAGCCCATATTCCTCGTCCCCCACCCCACCAAATCAGATAATCTGCATTTACAAACACGGCTAAAATCAACCGCCAGCATATTTATAGAATGATACAATAGCTTGGTTTGTTCGCATATAACATTCCTTCAACTTACCCGTACACAAATCAACATCACATTTCACAATAGTCAATGAAAATTTACATCATCAACCGAATTCGCATCTTCACCTAGTAGTTCAAATATAACCTAAACATTATCCATATGGTCATTTTGTAATACACCGACAACAATATGAAGATACCTACCTTAAAAATTCTGTCACCTACAAATGTTTTCTACTTTCATAACCTGTATTTAACAGCTATAAAGCAGTTTCAGAGTGAATTACTGTGAAGTATATTCATCTTTTAGTTAATAGATGGACATTTCACCTAAATCACAATTAGTTCATATTAACAAAAGTTAAATGAACTTTCTGAAACTGTCTTCAAATTTTGTTATATACGAATGCAGTAGACTTGGTGAAACTTCCAAAAAAAAAGCGAAGAAAAGTTTTCTCTATTGATGAAAGTAGGTGATGATACAGACCAGTTCTGAAGTAGCATCTTGAATTTAAGAGAGAAATGTTGATTACATAATAATAGTAATAATAATAAAGCACACACACATACACACATGATACTCAAGTAACTTCGACATTTAAATAGAAGTGGTCAGAATGAGGAGAACATTAATTCTGAAATTTGCAAAACAATAACATACTTATTACAAAAAATGCATGACGATGGGCGGTAGGGGATAGTGATGTAAGAGAGAAAATATTAATTTATATATTTTCATAATTGAATTAAAATAGTTAATTTTTTTTAGAGATTGATATTTTTAATTCATTCAATACATCATAGATTAATGTTAGTAGGTTACCATTGTAAACTACAAAGCACTAAATAGTTGTGTTTGGGTGAAATCTAGAAGAGGGGAATGTATACTACTAAGAAATTTCACGCTACAACCAGTTAGTTGCCCAATACTCCCTAGTTTTTATTGGTACTCTATTAACATCAATCTATGACATATTGAATAAATTATATATTTTCGTTATAAATTATTTATTTAACATTATAGTTAGTAATGATTAGTTGAAAATCGTCATTGAATAACAGAGCAAATAAAATATGTATATTCATGCATACATATAAATATATAAACATGTCTATTATATATTGAAGTTGGATTGTGACTGGCAAGTGGAATCCAGGAGGCGCGTTTTGTCCTATTTGAGACTCATCGGCTGGATGTACCTGCATCCCAATATTAATGTTCACACTAGGATTCGAATTCAGTCCGCTTCGTGCCAAACGCTACCGCGTTCACTACTAGACTACTGTGTCCACACAGTCACACTTGTGCAACGGGAAAATACAAGCTTATCCTAATTACATGTCTATTATATGTACTTCATTCTATTGAGTATAATGATGATAACAAAAAATGATGGCAAGAATACAATGGCATAACAACAGATTATAGACTATACTTAGGTCATTTATTACAATAAAAGCATAAACTATATTTTTCCTATTACAATTTATTGCATACAATATACGTATACATTGAAACAATATGGATAGGTAGATAGTTACTACGTTATCATAATAGTTAGTTATTAATTCATACAGATTGTTTTGTTTCTCTCACTCTCTCTCTCTCTCCTTCTTATAGAATTTCATGAGTTAGTTATACAATACTACTGAAAGTGAATTCAACTAGTTGAATTTTCATTTTGTAAAAAAGAAAATAGAAATAATAATGATATTGTTGAATAGTTGCTAATGGTTACAAAAAGAAACACTTAATAAAACACATTATCTCACTATCGATAACAATATCACGTGTATAAAAATCAGTAGGCTATTAGCTTTAAGCATAGTCTAGAAGGATTAATTAATGCCTATTATCTTATGTAGAGTATAGACCGCTGACTAGCATTCTCCAACTCTTCTCAAATGATGTTTATTTTATTTATGTCTGTCTCGTATTCCCGAAACAATGTGTTACTGGGTCTTTTCTCTTTTCCTTGAGGATTCGAAATTAATGCTTTTCTTGTGACACAGTTTGATGATTTCCTGAATGTGTGCAATATCCACCTTCAGCGTCTTTTCTTAATTTATTCTTCATCTGGAAGTTGACTTGTTTTCTACCACAGAAAGTAGTTGTTGATGGTATCTGGCCAACGGATCCGAAGTATCTTACGCAGACAGTTGTTTATAAATACGTCTATATACTGGATGATGCTTTTCGCAGTTCTCTAAGTTTCAGCTCTATACAACAGAACTGTCTTCACATTTGTATTGAAAATTTTGACTTTAATGTTGACTGACAGTTGGTTTGAGTTCCAGATATTTTACAGTTGTAGGAACGATGCTCTTATCTTTTCTTGCCAATCCGTGCCTTCACATATGCATTAGACCCTCCTGGTTTATCGATGATGTTGCCTAAGTATGAAAACGTTTCTACATGTTCCAAAATTTCTCTGTCAAGTATAATTGGGCTAGTGTTCGTTGTTTTGTATCGAAGGCTCATGGTTTTCCTTTTATGTATGTTGAGGCTTACTGCTGCCAACGCTGATGCTACATTGTTCATAAACAGTTTTATTTTCATCTGTAGAAACTTTCTAATTGAGGTTTACGTTCCAAGTTTATATCAGTGAAACATTGTTATGTTGAGCGATTAAAGAAGGATAATTAACTTTGAAAACTATATCTTAGAAGACTATTGCAATTATTTTAGTTATGTGTAATGTAAGGATTCTATTTCTATGAGCATCATATACCTAGTGTTATATCCTCCGTTTAGCCTATTTACTGTTAGTATATTGTCTCTCTAATTATGAACTATAGTTAATAATTAGGATAAGCTTGTATCTTCCTGTTGATTTGTAATGAACTGAAACAGGTCAATCTCTGTTGCCATATGTGCATCCTGAGTGGATTGCCTCGATATAGCGTTATTATACAAGTTATATATTACACAATCCAACTTAAATATATAACTTGTGTAATAACGCTATATCGAGGCAATCCGCTCAGGATGCACATATGGTAACAGAGACTGACCAGTTTCAGTCCATTACAAATCAACTGGAAGATACAAGCTTATCCTAATTATATATATATATATATATATATATATATATATATATGCCCGTTGCACAAGTGTGACTGACTGGACACAGTAGTCTAGTGGTGAACGCGGTGGCGTTTGACACGAAGCGGACTGAGTTCGTGTTATATCTCGTGCTTGATGACTTTGACTAGCCGCAACGCAATCTTAGCACTTGAACGCCTTGAACCCTCTTAGTCGCAAAATCAGAAGACAGAAGACGAGAAAACAGGAAACTTTATTCCAGTGAAAAGGGAAGTCAGTCGTGTACAAAATATTCGTATATTTATAGTGACTATTCATCAAAAATTGCAATCATAAACATTTTATTAATACAATGAAATATTGTCAAATATACTCTGTGAATATAACTTACATTGACTCACATTAAAATGTGATGAAAGTTTATAAATCAAGTTTACAAAAATCAATACAACTTGATAAAATGAACAATTGTATTTTTAGGGATATCGAATCCCTAACAGTTCGAATCCCAGTGTGAACATCAACATTGGGATGCTGGTACATCCAGCCGATGAGTCCCAAATAGGACGAAACGCGTGTCCTGGATTCTGCTTGCCAGTCACAATCCAACTTAAATATATAACTACAGTTAATAAGTTGTGTACACTTTACCTCTATTCACTACCACTATCAGTTGTTTTATCTTCTTCATTCTGGCTTTAGGGAGACTAACAATCACAGGGCAGACAATTAGGTGGATACAAATTGGTCATACTCTCTTCAATCATCATAACAGTCCTTCTTTGACGTTATAACAACCATTCTATATTTTGAACTAGTTATATTATAAAACCAGTAATTTTATTTTCTTCATAATTCAATGTTTGTTTGTTTCTTCTTTCAATGTATTACTTTATATTCAATAAATGCACAGATATGTGTTATAGATCATCATATAACAACACTCATATTATATTTCTAGAACATTCTATCATGTAATTCATCGTTTACATTACAAGAGACTATGATACTTTTGTGAAATCAACAGTATGAGTACAAATGTACTACTGAGATAAACGAATGTATGTAAAAGATCATTTTCTCCAATAAAATATTATTTTACTTCGTCGACATCTTCAATGAAACAATTGACTACTTTTGTTATTTCAAAAAAGGTCTCTACAAAGAAATTGCACACACACACCCTTCACCCTCTGGACATCCAATCATAGCCAATATATTCACATTGGTAACTTATCTCAAAAATTCTAGTAACAGAACACAACCAGTAATACTCAAGCATATCGCCAGTAAAATAATTATCCGTCAATGAGACTGAATAAGATTGTCTAATATATCGCAAATTAAGTGGTTAGAAGTACATACTATTAGATTCCGACTTAATGATATGGAAGTTAGATACTTAAAGTAAAGCCTGGGCTTAACACTACCATTGAGGCATCCTAAAATAGGGCTACACAGTATTTTTTTCAATGATGACCTAAGTAAGCTTAGTCCATGATGTGAAATTAAGGTACAGCAATCTCTGAAACGGTATTCTTCAATAAGAGAGAATGGAACATTGAAAATGGTGACAAGCGCATGGTTGAGTTTACAATGTAGTATATTAAATATATTAGTACAAATGCTATTAAAGTCTAAAATAATCAATCAGTCATAATGACTGATGAATTTAAGATTTAAGGTTAATTATTCAACTCTTTTAATTAATAATGTAAACCGTCTTTATTGATGTGCATTCTAATGTTTTTGATACTTAATGAATGTCAGGTATTATTGTAATACACTGTATACAATGCTAAACTACAAAAAAGGGAAACTAGCTACTTTTCTGTTATACAATCACTGACCACCATGAAGCATTGGATATCCATCTGATCCTAGTATGGGACTTTCCAGCAGTGCTCATTCACAACCTTGCCAGAGATTGAACCTAGGATCTTCTGGCTCTGAGGTGAATGCTTTACCATTGGACTACTGAGCCAGCTCCCAACTGTTGAAACTTTTAATTCAGTCATTTCACGATATGTTTTGTGCGACCTTATCTAGTTGTTCAGTGCTTTCTAGTGTTCAATGGGTGTTTGATTCAAACCAATTATTCATGATATCAATTTAACATTCAACAATCTCCACAACACACAATTACAGTCTAGTTTTTTTTCTTTTCATTTAAAAATAATAAACAAACAAAAACATTTGAACGAAGAATATTCTTTCCGATAAATGCTCATCAGGTTCTACATTTATCGAAAAGAATATTCTTCGTTCAAACGTCCTTACTTTTGATAAGCATGGGAATTTTTAAACAATAAACAAACAGCTGTTAATACCCTTCTCCTTCTTAATGTTATCTTTCACTATACAATTATCAATTCAATGTTACGATACCAAAGTTACACCTAGTAACTACGATAAACACTATAAATCCATACTTCATTATGTATCAAAGTCATTCAATATAAAACTATGAAGTACTTAAGCGTTTCATCTCAAACAATAAATAAATTCTGTTTTATTTTGTGTTAATACTTAATCAATACAAATTAACATTAACCATTTCAAGCCATTGAGCACAGTGAATAGTTGCATAATTATCAGCTTCATTCTCTTGACCCCTCCTTTTACATTATGAAATGAATTGACATCACAGTATGACAATTATCTAATGTTATCTGCTAAGCATATATTAGACAAAAGACCATTATACTGTCCAGTAATTGTCACTTTATTATACTTCATAACTCTGAAATATCGTTAACAAAAAGTAAACGACCGATTTCGATTGATGATAGTTCAAGTTTATAAGAAAGGACAGTAATCCTTCTGTAATAACTGCAGAGAAATTAGTTTGATTAATATAATGTCTAAAATATATTTGTTTCAGTAATTCTTCAACATCTGTCTGAATCTAGGAAACGCAGAAAAACTAAGCTGCTAACAGACTTGGATGTAAACGTGTTGACGAAATATTTATCTTATGTTACGGCAGAAAACATAGACATCACCACAGATAAAAGTGGCATTCTTTGACTTAAAAGCAGAATTTTACCCTTATCTAAGTTCTGATGACTAGTAAAAATCAAATATGTCAGAAATGAGACTCCTATCGTAATTGGCATTGGATGATCGTTATTATTGAAGTTAGAATCTTATTACTAGTTGTTGGCGCAGTAGTGTTAACGGTTTAAGTAATAACTACGAGATATGAATGTCTCGGGTTCGATCAATAGTGCGGTTATAAAAGAGCATTATTAAGCACTACTCAGATGAAATAGCTGTCTACTACTCACTAGTTTTTCTTGGTGTCAAGTCAAAATCAATCTACGACGAATGTAAACGGCAATTAAAATAAATCTCCATAAAACCAATTTAACATAAAACCGGATAGTTTAAAACAACGAAATAAATATCACAATGTCTATACATACATTCTAAGTTCAATTCCTGATGAAGAGAGGATGTGAATACGAGTTGTTAAAAAATGGTTCCTCCATCTCCCACTACAAATACACACACACACACACACACTAGTTTAATAAGATGAAAAACTTTATTGTTTTTTTTCTAGGTATAATCAATCGGTGATATAAACTATCTCCAAGATAAAGGTATTATTTTCCTTATTATTTAAATAATAAAGTGTTAAAGAGGAATAGAAAGTTATTCACTTTTTAATATGATAATAGTAATAATAATAACCATTGGTAATAATAAAAAAGATCATCTTCCAGAGGTATATGCAGTAAGTGTATACATATGTAACTGACTATCTATCCATGTATATCATTGTGTAAGTATGTAAGGTCATGACCACTGTCATTCATCACCATTATCAGTAGACTTGGCGTCACCTTCATGCAACAATACTATCATCATCATGATCATCACCATAGTCACAGAAAGAATAAATACACAGAGTGGGTGAGGAAGAAATAAACTCTTCTCTAATTTTATACCCACCCACCTACCCCTATATATATATATATATATATATATATGGGTAGGTTGATTTGAATGAGGACAAGAAACTAAAAACGAATGATGCCAAATAGAAATTACTTTCCATAGTAATCAGAGAAAACATTGAATGATGGAAATTTTTTTAATATATCAAAAAACAATACTACATTCTATTATGTATACTATAGATGGTTATTTACCAGGCAGATATATAGTTATAAAGTGTATTTACTATGAATATAATATATATCCATCTACATGTAACCACAACAACCGAAATAGTAGACTAAAACTCAATAAACAAATAAGTAACTAAATAAATAAATTGTGTTTATGTTGAAATTTGTATCATATGAATTGACATCAGTTAAACAACTGTTTGTTTCCAAGTAGGAACTATTGAAAGAGGTGTTCATCTTAGTATGAGACTATTCAACAGCTCACATCTATAACTTCAAGAAGAATCATACCTAAGATCCAAAGGCTTTGTGATGAACGCCTAATCTCCACATATTTATAACTGCCGTCATTTCACAACATATTGGGCAACCTCAAGCAGTATCATTAAAAATTACTTGACATCTGATATAGTTCACTGATACCAGTGGTCTTCTTAATTAAAGCTTTTGAATTATCGACTGAAGTCATTAGTAAGCTCATATTGACGGTGATTGCGTGCTGTAGAGATTGTCGAACTTCAATTTGATATCGCAAATAGATCTAGGTTACACAATTATTTGAAACCAGATGCTTGAAGTTGAGCAATACATCGTGAATAGAGTGAAAGTAAAAATGAAAAACACTGAATACAGACTTAATGGTACGTCCATTGAAGAACCTAAACGCTCTGATAAAGAACCTCATTCTCAGATCAGACAACTGTCTACAGCTTCCTGGTTTTCAGTGGTTGTCTAAATTCAATTTATTTTGATTGATTAATACACCCAACTAATACATCAAGGTTTGATGCCACACACATCCAAGAAAATACAACTATTAATCACATAAATAATAGCACTCACCTTTATTTGATCAATAAAATCAATCAGTCGATATTTATCAACTGGTTTACACGGTCGGATACTCCACCGATCCCATAAACTGAAATACATTCCATTTGGTAAACGTACTCGTCGACATAATCCTGGTTCACTGAACACAAGAAGTGGTAATGCTAGATTAAGAAAACTATTTCTAGAGTGTAGTTCAGTTAAACGTTGCTCACACTCATTTCTATTCATTAATGCTTCAGTCATCGTTGTTGCTGATGATGTCAACGAAGTTATTTTATCTTCAGGTACAAACCAACTGCCATTATCATCAGTTTTGTTATTAATTACATATTTAAGTACTTCTAAACAAACTAAACCAGCGACTGTAGCAGTTGTTGTCGCTATAGCAGGAACTATTCTACCGGCAATACGTTTCACAGCATGACGTGGTGTAGTTGGTAAGCCATACATTGTAGCACGTAAATTCTATGCATACAAATACATACAATTAAAAAAAAGATGAAAAAGAGAGAAAATTTACTGATAAGGTTGAAGAGGTAAAGTTTATGAACAAAATTACAATTCTACCGCATGAATGTTTATACAAGAACGAAATAAATAAATAGGAACAATGAACTCTGGAGGCTATTCTGTCAGTTAGTCATGCATGAACAATATGGAAAGTGACTAATATGAACATACATTTATATGCACTAAACTGTATTACCACTATAATATCATATTTACAAGGTTAACACAACACAATTCAATGGAAAGGAATGAAACGTACGAAAGTACGAAAGAATAATGGAACCTACAATCAATGAGAACATAAACAATTAGTACATTTCTGAAACTTCTACCGATTCTGAGCTATTCCACGCACTGTCTCCATCAACAGATCACGATGACTGCAACTAGGTACTCTGCTTCTAAAAATATGGCTAACAATTAATAACTTCATGAACTGATGCCATGTTTTGGTTTGCTCAGCCCTACCTTTCTTCCATATTACTCCTACGTCAGAAAACATGGAGCAACAAGGCAGGTGATCGTCGGGAATATGCGACACATGTCCCAACTATCTCAGTCGTATCTATAAATTAAGATATAGACAACTGCTGCGCAATACACTCTACTTTTTGTTGAAAAACGGCTATCTCGCCTATGATATAAGTGGCGCAAGTTGGAAAACGTTAAGCAAGCTTTCTGAATGCAGGTCGAGACTTTGTCAGATGCTAACCTCAATAGAGTTGATGAGAGTTCTGAGATAAGTGATGTGAGTAACGCCCAAAACTACTTCATTCTGAATATTGTCAGCGTCCTCGGTGAATAGAATTTCATCGTCTAGGTATTTGAAGTCGGAAAGTGAGCTATAAGAAAATTAAAGTTATTTTGAGTTGATATGGTTTAGTGAAGATTGGTATTAAGTTTAGTTGATCGACTTCATTAAAAATCGATGTTGGTAGGGTACTAATAAAAACCAAGGAGCACTAGACAGGAAAATCCTGAAATTATAGTGAAAATTCGTAATTAATGATGTTCATACTAGTCAACAGTGAAACAATTATCACCGAAAAAAATGGATGAGTATCACTTTATACCACAAACTGATGAAAGTGAAAATTCTATTATTTAGTGCCTCCCGTGATGCAGATTGGTTAAGTGTTTGCCACTCTAAAGGCAATGGATTCGACCCTCCTATTGGAATCGAGTATGTGTACTGTTGAAGAGTCTCATAGTAGAACGAAACGGATGTTTTGTGCTCCCTGGTTTCCAGGAGTACCCTACCAACAACCAGTCAATTAAGTCTATTTTATTAGAAATCATAAATCATATTTATTTAGAACTAAGGTTATGATATTTATGCATTCCTGTAATTGAATTCTATAAGCTGATCTACGAACTGTTACTATTAACTTTTATCGTTTCTGAAGTTAATTATAAACCTACTACTCCGTTTTCAACAAAATAGACCCTGATACATGTACATCGATTCAA
Organism: Schistosoma mekongi; assembly: GCA_034768735.1. Classification (NCBI taxonomy): domain Eukaryota; kingdom Metazoa; phylum Platyhelminthes; class Trematoda; order Strigeidida; family Schistosomatidae; genus Schistosoma; species Schistosoma mekongi. The sequence continues at coordinate 86,404,596 of CM068305.1, forward strand.
TTAGTTACTACCACTGCATATTGCAACGCAGTAGCAGCTAACAGGGTTTCGAGTGTTATGGTCACTCCACAGAGTATTCAAATGTTTTAATGAAGATAAGTTCCAGACTTTATATCCTAGGTACATCAGACCTTATCTCGAATATTCTATCAAAACAGCAAATTGCTATTTTACTAAGGGTATCAAGACACTTGAGTAGGTTTGACGAGTAGGTACTAAGCTACTAACTGGCCTTTTAAATCCTTTTTACGACAAGTGTTTAAAGCGCTTCAGCCTTTTCTCTTATGACATCGTAGAACACCAGGTGGTATTCCGTATGCTAAATAATGAGTTAGATGTTAATATGCCTTATGCTCCCAGTAGGACTAATAATCTTAGAGGTCATCACAAAAAGGTTCAAAAGCTAAGATTGAACAAACTCAGAATAGGAATCGGTTTTTCACACCAAGTTATTAACGACTGAAACGGGTTACTCAAAAAGGTAGTATCAACTTTATTAGTGAATTCTTTTATAGTGAAACTGAATCTTTACTGGAATAACACAGATTACTAGACTTAATATCCTTACTCCTGAAGACTAACACAACAACGTAAATACCATAGTTTTGAAGAAAGAAATGTCTAAGATAATTTTGAGCTTAATAATTTAAGAAAGATAGACAGTAGAGAAGATTTTTGGCTCGGGAAGTTGATTTCAGTTCAGCATGGAAATTTGCACTAATGAAATCATTCAGTATATGACAATGAAAGCTCTGTAACTAAACGATTGATATTTTAACTAAATATTTCAAGTCATTGAAAATACAACGACGATCATATAGACATCAATTTAAATAATAAGTATTGTTTAACTTGGATTGTAACTGGCAAGTAGAATCCTATTTAGGACTTATCAATAAGATGTAACTGATATATCCTAGTGTTAATATTCACACCAGGACTCGAAATCAGTTCATTTCGTGTTATAAACGTCACCTTATTCACTACTATTAGCTACTGAATCCAGACAATCCCTCTTGTACAAAGGGTATATGTATATAATTAGAATGTATTTAGATCTTCTCATTGATTTATTATAAAATGAAATTGATTAAATTCTTGTATAAACATCAAGGTAAACCTCTTAGGATATATATATATATATATATATATATATATATATATATATATATATATATCAACAAAGATTGATCAATTGGGATGGTTATTTTTGTGGAGATTGGTTATTTGATTTGATTGGATATATCACAGATTGATGTTGTCAGGGTACCATTGACAACAAGGGAGCACTAGACAGATGTTTCGTTCTAGTGTGGAACTCTTCAGCAGTGCGCACCCACGATTCCACACCAGGGGCTTCAGGTCGCGCTATATATATCACAAATTGATGGAAGTGGGAATTCTACCATTGGATGCCGTCCCAGTGGTGCAGATGGTTAGGCGTTCGCGTCAACCTGAGGCCCCTGGTGCGGAATCGTGGGTGCGCACTGCTGAAGAGTTCCACACTAGAACGAAACATCTGTCCAGTGCTCCCTTGTTGTCAATAGTACCCTGCCAACATCAATCTGTGATATATCCAATCAAATCAAAGATTGATCAATTTAAGTCTATGAAAATATCCAAATACTAAGTAATCAGTATCTATCTCTATAGTCGACAACTTCATATAAAACAAATACATCATTCATCTTGACTACTATCATTAAATGAAATAAAATAAAATTCAAACAAATCAATAAATAAATATGAATAAGAGAAGAAAAAAATTGACAAAACAAAAAAAAACAGAAAAAGAAAACTTAATAGAGAAGTAGATAATCGATAATAGTTTGTTACAAACAACATTCATTTATTTCTCATTCATCATAACAAAAAGAAGATAATATAAAGTATAATCAGAAGACAATACTACTACTACTACTACTACTATATACTACTTACTAAACTAACTAGAAACTATTATCAGACCTGGTAATTTCGATTAGGTCACATTATATGATTGATGAAATAGATCAAAGAAAAAAAAAGATAGACAAACAAACAAACTAACCAACATTGCATTGATGCATTGATAGATTTACTTTAGTGGATGGATTGTGTTTACTTGGATGCTATGTATGTCTATGCGGATAGTCAGAGAAAGAATACAGACATATTTTATAATAAACAGACGTTTATATGCTGTGTAAGTCAAGTACGTAATGTGTTGTATACTGTCAATGATGCACATGTCTGTATATCGATCACTTTGGATACATAAAAATGTATATATGTCAGCCTATCTACAAAATAATTAGAACAATTGAATAGATGATTTCACTATAGCGATAGTTATTGATATTCGTCATATAGATTGATCAAAATTAGTTACTAACTGAAAACTATGGTACAGATATTTCATATTCAGCTGAGATCAATTTATGATGAATGTAAAGAACAAACAATCACCATAACACAACAATTTAATTAATCTGTCGATTGGATGTCATGCTTCATTTTGATTAGATTACTGGAGGTGTGTATGTATGCGTGGTGGTGGTGGTGGTGGTGGGGAGGAACTAGAAACTTACAAATAAATATTAGGTGGTTTTAGGAGGAAGCAAGAAACTATTGAGTAATCTTGCTCGACGTATATTTCATGATAGTTGACATTCATCAGTAAAACGTACCTGTAACCCTAGGAGAACTAATGCTTCCTAATGGATTTGTTCTTATATCACTCAGTTTTAGGCAATGACTGACTCGTGTATAACTGTGAAGTGAAGATTGACTGGTCCATTAAGTAGTGATGAATATGATAAACATCTAAATATATAACGTGCAATGTCAGGTCATTTAGTCCAGTGAAGATACTCTAACTTCATCAATAGAATTTAATCAGCGTTATTGATAACAAACTGCCTTGGTAGATATTGGTTAACATACACATCTTTGAGACCCACTGTTAGCGTGAAGACTGATGCAGAGACCATGAACTCTGAATTTCATTGGTTAAAAGCCAAATAATTTGGTTACTATGCTTTTGTGCAAGAAACTCAAATTGTATTAAACCATACCTAAGTATGAATAGAGTCTTAAATTTACTTATGTGCCAGGTACAGATTTATAAAGGCCAGCTTTGAAACACCTTTTACTGGTATGAAGGCTAGTGACAGCACGCAGGTGATCTAACCAAATTAAGAAGAGAGAAGGCTGAACCTGAAACCCAAGCGTTTTACCAATAAGCCGTCGCTTCACGAAGCATCCATGGTCATTCTAGGTAATGTCATTAGAGTCTAGTTCATGTGGAAGTGTGCTGTTTTGTTACTCTACAAGTGCCTAACAACGGCCAAGCTAGAAAGACTTCACAGACCTATATTTCAAAATACATAGCTAATTCAATAATGAAGCTTACAAACGGACCAAAAAAATATCAATGAGATATGGACTAATCGTAAAAGCTGTGTTGTAATGGCTTGAGGTTACGGCTCTATCAATATTTAAACTAAAGATTTGGATACACTAAGTGGATGATACAATTGATAATCCGAACAGAAGCGAACTCATAGGTACATAAATAACATCTTCGAAGACATCGAGTTTACACGAGAAGACGAATCAATAAGAAATTGTATTCTGCGACTTTTTAGTGGACGGAGCAAGCGGAAGAAAAACAAGTATCAAGGAGGATAATTATAAAGGTCAAATACTCAACTACGACAGTAAAAATCAAATGGCACGAAAAACGAATTTTGTACAGACATTATCCAGAAGGACACAATCCTATAGTAATACTTATAATACAAGAAACTTGAAGAATCCAGCTTCACACTTTCTTTGTAAGAATGGCACAAATTATTATTATTCAAGAACTTCTAGTGAAACGACACACCGTCCAAAACTCAACCCCACAAACCAGGAAACATATTGCTCTACCATACATTAAAAATATATAGTAAACCTTCGAGAAGACTTTGTGACCGTCAAGAACCAGTGTCACATGAAAACCACACAATCACGTCATTCTCGAGAGACATAACGGAGAAACAAGACACAGGTAGTAACATATGGAAAATGAATCCTATCAACTGAGAAAAGTATTACAATGGATAAAGAGGATGGTCTCTACGCTTAAATGAATCATTATTAAACGGTGAAGAAACATGATATATCATCATCGACATTGATCCGGATGGACAAACAACGACACAAATTTGATTGGGAAAATGTTAAAATTCAAAGAATTCTATGGAATCTCTGGAAGCGTGACATTGAAATCAATTACTAATCAATATACATATCGAAATGGATTGAATCTATGAAGCAATACAAAAGACATCAATCATTCAAATAGTCAGAGATCAGTTAAGAAAAAATAGTCGACAGGAATTTATGAACGAATGTAGACAACAAATCTAGGAGGATAATCAATCACAAACAATGCCGCTTGTGAGGTAACTACATAGCTCACTCCTACTTGAAGTAGGTGCTGATGATTTTGATCAGGAAAGCAATGAAAGAGACGAAATTCAACCATCTAGTTGAGAGAAAACACCATGAGAAGTATTCACCTGAGCTGTAAATCTCTATCATTACAATAAGTTATTAAAAGTCTAAATAGTAAAACACAGATAACTTTCCTTGTAAAACAAACTTAAGTCTGCCTAGTATTGTTTTGTGAACCCATACAAAGTAGTGACTATCTTCACTCAGTAGCTAACTGAATAAAACAGTTATGCAAAAAGGCGAAAGTAGTTAAGTTTAAGTATCCATGTAAACATTGATTACACTGAAATACAAAGACGGTTAAATGATGAGTCTTAAATTCAGTAAAACACTCATACCAGTGAAAGTATTACTTTGAATTCGATTCAACGTTAAATGTTCAGAAAACATCAAGAAGAACTACTGAATACATGTTTTACTATGCAATTTAAAACATTCCTTATCAGAGGCAATATTTACAACTTACAGAATATAAATGGAAACAACTATGATAAATTTTTCTTAGTATAAATGAGTTTCACAAATTGCTAAAATTCAAGTTTCGTATCACAAACTGACATTAGTTAGGTAACCATTGAAAAGCACAAATCACTGTCTGGTCATTATATAAGGATTCTCAACAGCAATGAGCGCCGACTATCTCACCATACATTAAACTCAAGAATTTCATGTATCGAACAAAGAGTTTAACTTTTGTACTATTGAGTTGGTATTCAATGGACTACATTTGTAACTTGAGCAGATTCATGATATATTTCGCGACTATCATCAATCGCCAAACAATCGATATTGCTAAACAACGCTGGTTACATATTTACCTAAAAGTTCCAGGAGTTAACACTTGAAGTTGATCACTAGTTTCACTGAGTGTGATGGTCTAAAGGTTAAGCTCTAACCGTGAAATCTGAAGATCTTTAATTCAATATCTGACGTCACTATAAGTATAGTTATTCAAGAGTACTGTACTAGGACAAAACGGGTGTTCAGTGCTACTTAGTTTTAATGATGGCTGAAGTTAATCGTCAAGAAACTTTAATTGACCTACATTTTGTGCACGTTAGTAATCGTTATTAGTGAAATGTATCTGAAATATTGAAATGTAATTATATTTTAGGACCTGTAATAAAATCTATGACTAGAAGGATTTCTTATTGAATACCTCTTACCAACTAGGATAAACTAATACTATTACAGATGTCTACTACTGTTACTACTATTTCATATATTCAACTGTCAACTAATTCAACAGAAACTTCATTAAACGGAAACATACGTTGTGAGAAAAAAAAAGTTAAAATAAATGAGAACTTACTGCAGCTGACATAACAAAATCAACGTGCGCTAAACTGTCATCATCTTTTTCAAAAGTTACTGATTGACATGATAAAATGACTGAAAGTTTAAACAGAAAGCAAATAAACAAGAACAGTATGATTAGTAACAGCTACAATTGTAATAATGGTATTAATATATTAATTTATATAGGTGACGTTGAGTTACTTGACTTGAAATCAGACAATAATCACACTGAGCTTAATAAAAGTCCATCAGTAGGGCTCATACTGATAGTTAACAATTTGTGAAATGATGTCATATTCTAGTTTAACTGTACTTACCCCATTTCTATTTCAGTTTCATCGGTTACCATTGTAAGTTAAGGTGCTCCGATCACTTCAGTCAGCAAAGATTTACAAATCTAATCAACCAATAAGCTATTGTCTCATAATACACCATTTTCAATTCCAGAACTACATACTAGATTATCCCAACAAACACCAGAGTGTGTTTTGAATATACCTACGATTAAGTAAAAGTAACTTATAAGTGTTGTTTTCTTTTAAGGATCATGTTTCGTATCCATTCATTCACATGTTTATATCTTTATTAGTTTCGATAATACTAACTATTGTATATTTCTCCTATTTCAGAATAATTCCATCCCTACAACTCTTGACAAACAAAAGTTAGATTTAATGTATGAGAAGAACAAGTATAGAATATAGAACTCTATAGAATTAGTTTTGTCAATAGGCTGAATACAATGAAATCATTTGATTAATACACTATCAAATAACCATCTATAATGAATATCAAATAGCACCAGCAGAATTGTATGGAGTAACGAGACATAGTCTCTTTTCACTAATGACTCAACAATTCAGTGGCTTGAAAATATTAACATTCGTATTGTTGAATACTAAAGTCAATAATATAACACATTTATCAAGTTCTGATTAATGTACACCGGGATTTGAGTAACACTTTAACTGTATAAGAAATATGATACTACTACTGTTACCGCTATTTAGCCTCGCCAAATCGATGTAGATTTAGTAGGAGTCAAACTTGCAACCTACTGGTTGAAAGTCAAATACAATTTAACCATCACAGGTACACAAACACCTCAGATAGGATGAATGGGTATAATCAATTTTTTGAATTCTAACAACCCAGTAGTTGACGTTAGATAGAATTGTATAATCTTATCATTATTCGTCAACTTTGTCATCGGTGAAAACAGCTCGAAAGTACGTGGTATGTCATCTGTCTGAGGAAAGAAATTTCGACCTTAAGCATGTAGATGACATGCAAACTATCCAAATTGCACTAAATCGATTAACAATCGGTGTTATTAAATATGATATGTGCTTAAACTTTCTAAATGCGAAGCACTTCTGCATGTTAGTTAGTAAAGTACAATGTAGAACCTAGAGCGTATTTATGTCGGTCCGGATGGTCAAAGGTATTAGTACAGTAATATGAATGCAAATGTAGTAGAAGTAGCAACATCAGTGGTAATAGAAGAAAGAATTAATACGTAGATTGGCATAAAATAATTTTAAGCCCAGTATTTAATGGAAGATAAATCTTTCGTAAGGTTTATGTACTTTTGGGGTACGACTTTCAATATTAGACATAGCCGCAGAAAATTACTGTTAAAAGTGAAAATGTTGCTTCGAAAATAAGTAAAGTTACGATTGTCCAATTCGCAGTAGTCTTTAACTGGTCACATTCTTTGTAATGAACTGTTACAAGTAGTTGAGACATCTATTTGATCAATTGAAAGATTGATAGTCTAAGAATGATAGAAGTTATAGAAGCCTACACCAATCTTTGTCTTGTGAGTTTGGCTGTTAAAGATCGAGTTTACAGCACTTTGGAGACGACAGTTTTACTTTGCGCCTATGGAATCTAAACTCTTCGAGCTGAGGATGTTCGGTCATCGTCATCATTGAAGGGTTGTTAACGAGTGGTGGTAATATCCTGCTAGCGATGCTAAAGTTCGAAAATGTGTGTTGAGATACAGTGATGGGAATCCGGTGGCTATCACCGTCCTGGTTTGGTCATGTTATACGAATGTCATTCTAGAGGCATTCATATTACGTAATACTCTCCGACAATGGGTCTGAGAAAAGCGGCCGGTAAATGAAATGACCACATAAAATGAAAAAACGCCGTCAAGGACTGACTTCTGTAGACTCATCAAGACACCCTGGTTGAGGTTGTATGGATGGAATAACTTAATAGCTTGAGACGTTATCAGGTATAGTTCTGAATAAAAGCTGCAGTTCCTATTTATGCTGTCTATTAAGTGAGAATTAATATCCGAATGAAGTTCGTCTTTTCTGTACTTACTTTCGAAATCTACCTCTTATTGCCACTTACCCTTTCTCTTTTAAATTTTACGTTTTTGATTACGACTACCTTCCCTTTAAGTTTTTGCACAATGCTAATTTTCTATGGCACGTACACTTTCTGATGTTTATTCCTACCAAATGTTGTGTTGAAAAATAACAGGAATATTACGGAGTCACAGTATACTTCACAGCAGACCGCTTTATTTTAACTTATGAATGGGGAACATGGGTTATGAAATAATCATAAAAGTCTTCGAAGTATCGTTAGCGCATCATGGAATGACTGAGTAAGCAATATTTATGTCAGACAGGCTGCATGGAGATGGAAAATGAGTCGATGTAGTAATGAACCATAATCAACTGGCGTGGTGGATGGAAAAAGTACTGTGTATGTCTAACCCCCTCCCACCAGTACCATGGCAGAATGTTGGCTGAAGAAGTAAGATGGAAGAGTAGGAACGACCAAACCAAAACGTTGCATCTCTTTATGAAGTCACCTACTGTTGATCCGAAACGTGTTGGTAGATGTAGACAACTTGATTGAGGTCGGTCTGATAATCACAAACAGTTGTTGGAGACACTGTGTGAAATGGGAGCAAATCGGTGATAGTGACGCAAGTGTAATCACTATTCATTTTAGTTTTAAGTTCCATTATTACTCTATACATCCATTTATATCATTTTCAAGTGGATAGTAAATGAGTTGGATTATAGCTAGAAAACAGAATCCAGGGCGTACGTTTCATTCCATTTACAACTTGTCAGTTACATGTACTTGCATCTCAGAGTTGATACTCATACCATGACTCAAACTCAATTCATTTCATGCAAAATGCTATCAAATTCACAACTAGGCTGTTGAATCAAGACAGTCACGCTTGTTTAACAGATATATGTATATAATTAGAATGTATTAAAATCTTCTCGTTAATTTATCATAGACTGAAACAACAAGATTCCTATACATTCTAACTATAAACAATCTAATTAATTATATAAGTTGGATTGTAATTGGCAAGTCGAATCCAGGACGCGTGTTTCGTCCTATCTAGGACTCATCGACTGGATATACCTGCATCCCAATGTTGATGTTCACACTGGGATACGAACTCAGTTCGTTTCGTGTCGAACACCACCGCGTTCACCACTAGACTACTGAGTCCAGACAGTCACACACACACACACAATCTAATATGTAATAAAGTATTTCTTCTTAACTGAAGATAATCATCTATTTATATTAAATCATTTAAATTAAATAATAAATCACTTAAAATTCTATTTGATATTATTATTAAATTGTTTATAAGTTAATTAATATGATAATAATCATTAATCTATATGATACTACTAATATAACAATCATTACTACTTATAATAATAATCACAATGAAATATAATGAGTAATATTTACTTATAAATATGAATTATCTTCTTCTCTTACATGCAACTATTGTTTACTAAAAACCTTTTTTGTTTTTCTTATTCAGGAAATCATGTATACTACTGAAATGGAACATATCTATGTATTTCTTTCATTGATATTCAATAATGATTATAATATACAGTAAATAGATTAATTATCATTATTCTATCCTACTATCCACCCAGCTCTACCTTTATTCATTTAGAAGAAGTAGATCTCATACAATAATATAGTCTAATTATCACTGTGATAATGATGTGATAATTAAATTTGTACATTGTGATGCATGCAGATGCAAACATCATCAGATGGATACAAGTATTGATAAACATCTGCCTACGAAAGATACTGAATGTCTGTTGGCCGGAAACTATCAGCAACAACTTACTATGGGAGAGGACAAACCAACTTCCAACCGAAGAGGAAATTAGGAAAAGACGTTGGAAATGGATAGGACATACATTACGTAAACCATCAGACTGCATCACGAGACAAGCATTAACATGGAATCCTGTTGGGAAATGGAAAAGAGGATGGTTAAAGAACACGCTGCGTCCAGAATTGGAAGCAGACATTAAAAGGATGAACAGCAACTGGAAACAATTGGAAAGGATTGCTGAAGATAAAGTTAAATGGATAATCCTGGTGAGCGGCCTATGCTCCTCAGAGAGGAGTAACGGGTGTAAGTAAATAAGTAAGTAAGATGCATGCGGATGTATGTATGCATGTATATATGTTTATGATAGAATTTGGCAAATGTAAACATCGATTCAAATTGACATACTTCAGCAGTACATTACTACTAACATCATATCAATAGAAGTAGAAGTTACTTCAACGATAATTGTAAAAAAAGAGTGGATATATTATAGAATATGGCCAAGGAAGCAAAAAAGTTAGTTTGTGGAAAGATAAGTATGAAATAATGTTGAGCTCACAATCTAACGGAGCACAAAGAGTGAATGCACTGTTGCGTTTTCTTTAAATTAACAGTGAGACTAGTTTATAGTGATGAACCAAGTGATCTATACTAGCTAAAACATCTTTTCCTTAGGGTCCACTATATATCATCATCATCATCATCAGCAACGTAGAACCAGGCACAAACGCCTGTAGGTTCAAGTTGACATAACACACTAGCACTACGAGATTATTGAGATAACGTATAGACAGAATACAAGAGAGAAGAGTAAGTAAAGATATCCAGAAAATAACAATAGAATTTAAGATTTAGATGGAGTTAAAGAGTGAATACACTTGCGCCACTGTGACCGATTCTGAGCCATATCGCCTAGTGTCTCCAGCCATTTATTGCGATCATCACGCGGATCCCAACCAGGTAGTCTACATCTACCTACATTGCTTAGACCAGTAGTCAAGGACTTCATGGACTGATGCCATGTTTTAGTTTGGCCGCCCCTTACCTTCTTCCATCCTACTTCAGCCCTAGCCAACATCGCGCGACGGGGTAGACGGTGGTCGGGTATGCGCAACACATGTCCCAGCCATCTCAGTCGATGAAGGTTAATGACCTCTTCGACTGATTTGCCGTTTTTCCCAAGAACTATATATGACAAGTTGGTTGAAGAGCGGTAAAGCTACAAGCAGCAAAATGAAGGTCTAAGGGCAAAATAGTACTGTGTAGAAGTGCGATGACAGTAAGGTATTTCCAATAGGTAATTAACATGACAGTGATGCTGATTTTCCACAAAGCGATGGCGGAGTTAGAAAAAGTCGGTCATAAAATTGCAAACCTCACCTTACTCCACAGATTTCCGTCTCGGAAATAAGGTCTATAAAAGTAACGAACCAGTTCATTAAGAACCAATTGTAGAATGGATGTGTGTGACCGGCTTTAAGCCAGATGTCCTTTGGGCAGTATATTCAGACTCTTGGATCATCAAGGCCACCCCTAGTCCAGCTTACATTTTTAGGTATCTCAAGTAGAAGAACCCTTCTACAGTGTAGGCAACTGGGATGTAATAGTTGCTCTCATACCTCACAAAGTACTCAAGATCACTGTCTTAACGTGTGTATATATAACGTACAACATGGCAAATATGCACGTCAGTTCAAGTTGCTACACCGCATTACCATTGCAAAAGGAATAACAACTTTGTATAAGTAAATGATACATCAGTAGTGGTAAGAAAAAAAGTGTAGACATATAGAATTATAAACGCGGCAAAAGAATCATTTAGCAAAATAAAAGGTACTAAACAATTTGAAAGATAAGGAGTGAATGTACTTGTTCCACCGTGATTGATTCTGAGCTGTTTCACACGGTCTTTAATGACTAGTTACAACAATCACGCAGATGCCAGTCAAGTAGTCTGCATCTACCAATACGGCTCAGACAAGCACTAAGCGACACATGAACTGATGCCGTCGTTTGGTTTAGCTGCCCTTGTCATGATAGCTTAATTACGTTATGCTGCCTAAGTGTTATCATGCTGGGTGGTTGAAGAGTGGAAAACTAAAGACCTGAGGTTATACTGACAACTGTACCAAGGTCTAACAGCAGCTAAGTGTTTCCGATCAGGATTGCAATGATGCTGTATCACATAAATAAAGGAGGGGTTTAGCACGCTTCACTTTGTCTTGCGAATTTCTATCTCTCGGAAATTACGAAGTCAATACATCCAAAACCACTCACAAAAAAGCCGTGTATAACCTGCCTCAAGTAGATGTCCTACGTAGAAAAGACCACCACTAATACAGTTTCTCTTAAAGGTACATCAAGAAATATTTTTTCACGTTGTGGAAGCCGAGGAAGTGATAGTCGTCTACACGCTCTTACTAAACATTCAAAATGGTCCCCATTAACGACCAACTGAAGATAAATTGTTCGATAAAGTAAGTAGTCGGTGTATAAGTACTCATCAAATGGCATACATATGACTTCAAACACACAAATGTTGTGGAAAAGTAAGCACATTGGAAAGATATTTAAGAATTACACAACTCAGTGTCACGAAAAATAATGAATGAAACTTTCCAGTAAGGTATGCAGTGAAACACTAGATGTTATCTTGCATGTATTTATTGTAGATAGACATATAAAACCCTGAAAACAATTAGTAAATGGTTATAATTAAGTTGGATTGTGACTGGCAAGCGGAATCCAGGACGCGCATTTCGTCCTATTTGGGACTCATCGGCTGGATGTACCTTCATCCCAATGTTGATGTTCACTTAAATATAACTTGCGTACTATCGGTATATCGAGGCAATCCACTCAGGATGCACATATGCCAACAAAGGGTAACCAGTTTCAGTCCATTTACAAATCAACGGGAAAATACAAGCTTATCATAATTAAATTAGTAAATTGGCTATTATAAGCCTCTAACCTAGTTCACTCACATCATTCACGTTGTATATCTTCTGGTAGAATATAACACAGTTACATTAAAATTTATGAACGTATAGAAAAATAGAATAATTTTATAGTTTCTTATCTACTAGCATACACAGAATGATGACTATGAGAAGAAAATGTTATAAGGATTGATATGACTAAAAAATGTATGTTCTTAAAAAGACAGATTCTTACTTCACATTAAATTTTGCATCAAGATTTACATTTTTCTAAATCATCATTAAGTACTTTTTATTAAAACTTAACTTGTTGAACTACTTCCTGTTAACAATTTCGTGTTGTACTCAACATATAATCTTGAATAAGGCATCAATTATTATGATTATTCTTATTCTTAGTGTTAGATACATAGGTACCATTTAGTTAGTTTTAGCAATGTGTTCAACTCTACTACTCATGTATGTTTGTGAATGATCAAAAATCGTAAATATGTCTACTTTGGTAATATAAACTACATTTCGCATCTATAAATGTATAATAATAGAGACATATTTAAGTAAATAAAATACTTATGTGTATCTGTATCGAATACATTTCAATTAGTGTTCATTTCTCATAGTTATAGTAATAAACTGGTTTGATAGTTGTTGAGATATGTGTGTATTACATAATGACGATGATAAATACATAAGATACTAAAATATATTGCATAAAACAAACTTCTATGTAAGTGATATTATATACAAATATACAAGACAAAAACCACATGTAGAGGTGTATGAATGTTAATACAATACAATATAAATTAAGAGAGAATGGATGCAAATAGGCAATTTTCAAAGTTTTTTATTAAGGAAGGATTTTGGTGAAACAATATGAGTATATATATACATATATATACTCATATTGCATATATATATATATATATATATATATAATACTTGTTACTCCTAGTGAAGAGTAGACCTACGACCAGGATTCGCCAACCAACTTTGTCCTCAAATACACATTCCAGATCACCCCCCCCCTCAACACCAAATGCCGGTCATTTTCTTCATGTCACCCAACGATTCCCGTAACAATGTGTTCTCTCTTTATCTTCTTCTTCTTCTCCTTCTTCTACGACCTTAGCGATTCCGACGTAGTGCTCAACTTGTAACGCAGTTTGATGACTTCATCAATGTATGTTATATTCACTTCCGGCGGCTTTTCAGAATTTATACCTCGGCTACAAAATGGATTGATTTCTTCGCCCCAGTAGTGGCATTTTCATAGTGGTGTCTGGCCAAGACATTCAAATTATCTTGAACAAACAAATACCTACACCTTATCCATGATGACTTCAGTAGTTAAATATACAAGTTCGAGCTCCATACAGTAGAACTGTCTTCTCGCTCACATTGAAAATTCTCACTTTCATGTTGGATGAATGCTGCTTTCAGTTCGGAATGTTCTTCAACTGTAGAAATGCTCTCCTTGAATTGCCTCACCAATCAACGACGTCTTCACATCTACATCAGATCCGCCTTGATTATCAATTATGATGCTGTCCAGGTACGTTAAAATTTACACATCAACCACAACTTCTCTGTAAAGTATAATTGGGTTAGAGTTCGTTGTGGTGTGTTGTATCTAAGGTTCACGCTTTTCCCTTTGTATATATTGAGGAGTAATGGTCAGTCAGTCAGTCACTTACAACGTAGAACATGCGTACGTCAGTTCAAGTTGCCATGCCCCCCAATTAACAGATAGAGATTAAATTGTCGGACCAAATACCGGAGTAGGGGAAGTAGTAACAGACTAAGTACTAATGAAAAGGAATAGACAACGGAGATAAGATTTGAGAGAATTTGATTAAGAAATTTCATACACTTTGTTCCGTTTATTAATTTCAAGATAGCAAGAACAAATATTTGTGCAGAATAAGATGAATTCATTTTATTTCGTTGGTTTCTCATCAGCTGCATACAACCTAGGATAATATTTTACAGAAATTAATATTTAATACAAAGTTTACACGAACTCATGAGAGTGTTTGAACTTGGTTGAAATCAAACATGTTAGACATGTGAACATAACTAAAATGTTGAGGAATATGCTGTAAATATATATCGAATACAAAAGAAGGTACCAGAAGGCAAAATAGAGATCAGAGTTCAAATGATTACATAATAAGAGGTGGTTGTAAATATATGATAATCATGTGAATTAAGTTCAGTTGTTAAACTTAGAATGACCGAATTTGATTAAGTGAAAACGAACTTGTGATAAGTTCAGAAACGTAGTATTTGGAGGAAGACAAGGAGTGGATGCACCTGAGCCAGTGTCAACGATTTTGAGCCATATCACGTAAAGACTCAAACCATTGGTTACGATCATCATGCGGGTACACTTACCGTATTTACCTAATAATCTGTTCCTAACCCACGTATTGCTTAATCGGTGGTCCCAAAAAACACGAGCAATGTTTCGAAGACATCTATGATCGAATACCAGGAGTCTACGAATATCCTCTATCCTTAATGGCCATGTTTCACATCCATAAAGTAAAACGGATCGAACTATTGCGCAGTAAACGTGTCCTTTGGTCAGTAGTCGGATGTCTCACCTACGTCACAGATGACGCTAATTCCCAAAAGCTAATCGGGCAGACAGATCAAGAGTGGCAAGTCAGCAGGACCAGACAACATACCAGCGGAGGCACTGAAGACAGATATAGAAACAACTTCAAAGATACTCCACATTCTCTTCAGGAAGATTTGGGAGGAAGAACAAGTTCCAGCAGACTGGAAAGAAGGGTACCTCATCAAGATACCAAAGAAAGGCGATCTCAGCAATTGTGAGAACTACAGAGGCATTACCCTACTTTCGGTACCAGGAAAGGTCTTCAACAGAGTGTTATTGAACAGATTAAAGGACCCAGTCGACGGCCAAACCCGAGATCAACAGGCCGGATTCCGTAAAGATCGATCATGTACCGATCAAATCGCTACTCTACGGTTCATTGTTGAACAATCAATTGAATGGAATTCACCACTTTACATCAACTTCATCGACTATGAAAAAGCATTCGACAGCGTGGATAGGAGAATATTATGGAGCCTTCTACGACATTACGGCGTACCCGAGAAGATAGTCAACATCATATGAAATTCTTACGACGGACTACATCGTAAAATCGTGCATGGAGGTCAGCTCACAGATTCATTCGAAGTGAAGACCGGTGTCAGACAAGGCTGCTTACTCTCGCCCTTCCTCTTCCTACTGGTCATCGACTGGATCATGAAGACTGCAACATCTGAAGGCACTCTCGGAATACAATGGACAACATCGACGAAACTGGATGACTTGGACTTTGCAGATCACCTAGCTCTTCTTTCTCACAAATATCATCAAATGCAGAGGAAGACCAACAATATAGCTGCAGCCTCAGCAGCAGTAGGCCTCAACATACACAAAGGGAAAAGCAAGATCCTCCGATACAAAACAGCAAACACTAACCCAATTACACTTGACGGAGAAATTCTGGAAGACGTTGAAACCTTTACATATTTGGGCAGCATCATCGACAAACGAGGAGGGTCTGATTCAGATGTGAAGGCGCGGATTGGTAAGGCAAGGGCAGCATTTCTACAACTGAAAAACATCTGGAACTCAAACCAACTGTCAGTCAATATAAAAGTCAAAATTTTCAACACAAATGTGAAGACAGTTCTGTTGTATGGAGCTGAAACTTGGAGAACTACGAAAAGTATCCTACAGAAGATACAAGTATTCATAAACAACTGTCTGCGTAGGATTCTTCGGATCTGTTGGCCAGATACCATCAACAACAACCTGTTGTGGCAGAGAACTAATCAACTTCCAGTTGAGGAAGAAATTAGGAAAAGACGCTGTGGTTGGGTGGATTGGACACACACTGAGGAAACCATCAAACTGTGTCACAAGACAAGCACTGACTTGGAATCCTAAAGGCCACAGAAACAGAGGAAGACCTATGAACACATTGCGTCGGGAATTGGAAACAGACATGAAGAGAATGAACAGCACTTGGGAAGAGCTAGAACGGAAAGCCCAGGACAGAGTTGGCTGGAGAATGCTTGTAGGCGGTCTATGCTCCACTTGGAGTAACAGGCATTGATTGATTGATTGAATCGGGCCTTATGTATACGAGCAGAGATTTCAGCAGACACCAGACCGTCGGGACTGATGAGGCTCCCAAGATAAGTGAAGCGGTCAACACATTCAACTGCTTCACTCCCTATCACTAACTTTGGTGCTGAATCAAGCCAACCCTGAAGCAACATTTTGCATTTGGATGTTGAGAATCGCATCAAAATCATCCTTACATTCTTGTTTAAGGTAGTCAAAAGATTCTACATTTTACTAGCATCTTCACCCAAAAGAACTATATCATCTGCATATTCTAAGTCAGCAAGTTTATCTCCTGGAAGGAGGTCAACCCCGTCGAAGTCAGACAATGAAAATGTCAACTGTAAAAGTATGTCAATGATAAAATTAGATAAAAATGGGGAAAGCGGACAACCCCAACGAACATCACTCGAATAAATCAGTTCCGACGACAATCCACCATAAGCTCTCACTCGACATGTGGTGTCCGATTTGAGAGCTTGTAATAAGGTTAATGTACTTCTCTTGTACATCTTTCAATGACAGACATTGCCACATAACCTTACGATTGTTAGGGTCAAACGCCGCTTTTAGGTCAAGGAATACAGCTATTAATGGGTGTTTAAAAGTGTACCTATGTCCCAGAACCTGCCGAAGTGTGTATATTTGATCTATACAACCACGTAGAAATCTGAAACCACCTTAATTTTCTTTAGTTTGCTCTTCATGAGCTTTATTTAGGTGTCGAAGTATTATTGAAGCCAATATTTTAGACACTATGTTCGTTAAGCTGATTCCTTGGTAATCATCACAAGGGGACTTATGTCATCATTATTTGAAACGATTAGTGTTTGAGACCTGTCAGATGGGATTGCGTCCATTTCGCAGATTCTAGCCAAGATCCTAGGTAATTCCTCTGCGAAAACTGCACCACCATCCTTAAATATCTCAGTTTAATCCGTCAGGTCCTGTTGCTCTCCTTCGCTTTAGATTCCCTATAGCCTTCTCAACCTCACTAAGACCTGGGGGACAGATATTAATTTGCCATTCAGATTGCTTAGGGATGGTGGGCAACTAGGATGAGGCCGAGGACCAGTTGAACTGTTCCCTAAAATGTTCTGCCCATCGGTCCAACCTTTTCGATTGACAATGAATAATGGTCCCATCTTTTTCTGAGATAGTTTCACAGTCGTTATTTGGTTGGTACACGATCGATCCTTACGGAATGAGGCATGCTAATTTAGAAGTTAGGAATACATTTGTTCTTTCATTCAGCTTAACAACACCTTGTTGAGGACTTTTCCTTGTACTGAAAGCACAGTGATACCTCTGAAATTAAATGGGAAACGACCAATGAGTTATGAGTAGTTCTCACATTTGCTTAAGTCTCCTTTCTTTGACATCTTTGGTATGCTTCTTTTCTGTGTGTTTGTACTTGTTATCTCCCCCTGTATATATATATATATATATATATATATATATATATATATATATATATATATATATAGGATTTAATCGATTTTCGGTAGATTTTATCGATGAGTAAGGGCTGAGGTGTTCTTGTGGAGATTGATATTTCATTTGTTTTTTTGATTACAACATGCTCGTGAAGTTCTAATGAGAAGTCATGATTAATTCAGTTCAGATAAATAAGGAGTAAAACAGTTATCATCCATGACAATAACTGGCAGTTGTGCTATATTATAAATTGATTTACGTGCACATTCTATTAGCTAGCACATTAGAGCTGAGAGCCCAACTATCCGCCGAGAGACTGAAAGGTTCTGGGTTCGATTTACTAGTAGAGTTGAAGGTGTGTAACGCTATAAAACCCAATACTAGAGTAAAATAGCTGTCCATTGTTATATTGTTTTCATTGGTATCCGCTCCATAACAAACACAGACAATGAATGAGTTATATAGCCTGTAAGGATGATTTTATGATCACAAGTTCATACCTGTTAAATATACTAATCGTTACTTCAACTCAATAGTTCAGTACTTAACAAGTTGGCGATTAAAGTGACACAATCGGTTCGAACCTCAGCGTAAATATCAACACGGTGCTATAATTACGTTAAAGTGACGAGTTCTCAATAAAATGAAACATGTATCTTGTATCCTACTGAATGAATTTATAAATTCTTTCTGTCGACAGTTATGCCATTGCTGTCAGAATAACTTAGTGGTAATGTCTGAGACAGTGAAAATGGATGATGAGAATTCAAATCATAAAGGGAGTATTACTTTCCTCAAGATTACGGGTACACCTTACCAATGGAAGTACTAAATAGCCCGCAACCTACGAGTTCCTGTAGACTAGTAACAATCACCTACCATCATTACTAAAAATATAGCATTACTGCCTTTGTTTGATACAAATTACTTTTAAATACCAAGTCATGTAAATCAAAAAAATGCTATTTTATGTTATGAGTATATTGTCCTATCTCAGACTCATCATGCAAATGTATCTGTATCTCAATATTAAAGAAGTTCTCATTGATAGTTAAGCTCTTAGCAACTATAATTTAAAATTGCAAAGTATTACTACCCGCATAGTTATGAAGTAACGATAGATCTACAAATTGTCACCCCCCCACTATGATTAACTTAACTGTTTCTAATTCAGTATTAACCTATGGAAAGCATTATATGATACAAATGTTCCTGTTATTGTCATTGAAAAAAAGAAACCGTTCATATACTAGCATTGAAAAGCGTACTAAAGAAGTACATAAACTAAATAAAAGCACTTATCTCAGATATAATTAATCAAGATCTCAGCCGAAATAACAACTTCAAGTGGTTTCTGTTGAGACTGAAAATTATCACCTAATACATGTACTCAAGGATGAGCGACAGTTTTCGACTGAGCATCATTAATAATGGCTGACAGAGAAACAGTCTACTTGTATCCAACGTTGTAATGGTCACCAGGCTATACAGTATTACTTTACATACTTGATAAAAAATACCCGGTTATCTGAGAGTAATTGTAGGAGGTGATCTTCATTATATATTCAATTGGATAGAGTCATTTAGACTAGAAGCCACATTGTAACTTGATCATTGGATATGATCAGAACCAAAACAACACTAGATAAACATCATATAACTAGATGTTTACACTAAGAGACTTAAGCGTACTGGTTAATACATATCGATCTAAATATTAGTATATATTACTAAATAAGAAGGAAATTGACAATTGTGATAAAATACTAAACTCCACACCCCCCACCCAGCACAACAACAACAACCATCACTATCACACAAATAAATGTAACATCATATTTATCATCCATATTCCATTGGTTATTTAACGATCGCCTATTAATGTCATCCACATATCGAGTTAATTAGTAAGTAAACATGTTCTCATGACCTGATTTCTTCATCATTACAAATATTAATAAAGAAATGGTTGCTTAACTATTAATTACATTCATAAAAACAAACTACTAATTACCGACTACATTGATAAATAAATAGAATTGGCACGTTCATATGTATAGTACAACAAATAGTCTTGTCTACATCGTTGGTGAAATGAAACACAAAGATATACTCAACTTACATTATTTACAGATACGAATACGTACACATAAAGGATAGTCGACAGGTTGGTAAAGTAATCAGCCGGCAGGCCAGTTAACTAACTAACTAACTAAGTAGGTAACAATTATTAGAGGAACAGAAGGGGGGGGTTTAATTAATAAATGTTACCTTATTTATTACTAACTAGAATTCGTATATAATAGCGTGAGTGTGTGTGTATTCCATTTTTCATTATTCAATTTTACAAAACAATGAACTGAGTCCCCTAGGTGATCATTCATTACATCTTATTGTAGTTAAACACTCGAAGTGAGGGTATCTATGATGATGCTTGTAATAATAATAATAATAATAATAATAATAATGACAAAATCACGGTGCCGAAACACACACTTCACACAGATAAAACTTCAAAATGTATATGCGATTATCAACGGTAGCATAAAATTTACTGATTAAAATGTTTATACTACTACTATGCAGGTTACTTTGCATCATTTAGAATGATATAAAATAACACTAAAGCTATCAGCAATCATTTCAATACTAAAAAAGTAAATAGAGCGAATAAAGTTATTGATGTTCATCAAATTCGAATTGACAAAGACTAAATAAGGCTAGAAAACCACCAAGTATTGAATAGTTGTTCTATTTGATTATAAATTCATTTAAAAGTGAGCACTCCATATTCAAAGTAGAATCAAGTGTAAACAATTCAGGTTTCATGGTGAACGATTTACACTTAGACAACTGAGCTAGATTTCAAAGATTGATATTTCTAATTTCAGTCAATTTGTGATATGCATTCCATGGCATTATCCATTGTCAGTGGTAGACAACTGTTATACAATTGACATAAGTGAACGCCATTCGTTACGATTTCCCACTAGATCTCTGGAATTATTAACTGCAGCTAGTCACCAATAAAGCCGAAAAAGCTGAAGCTTGTAAGGTTGGTCACTGGTGTATGCAGCTGAAGAGTACGATTGTAGGACGAGACAGATATTCAATACTTCATGGTTTTCAATAGTTGTCCAACCGCGGTCAATTGTATATATGTATGTATAATCAACATAGAAGCTGGTACATGTGTACATCGGTTCAAGTTGCCATACCACCATGGCACCGCAAGATTAACACCACCACCACTACTATTAGTATAAGTTACTTCAATAAAATAAAGTAATAATAGTAACAAGTAGTGTGAACATATAGAATATGGCTCAGAGTGCGTAGAAAGAAAGTTATGGAATAATTTAAAGCTCATGATTTAAGCGAGGACAATGAGTAAATGCATCTTCGTCATTATGACCGATTCTGAGCCATATCACTCAGTATTTTTAGCCAATAGTTACGGTATTCGCTTGGACCCCATCCAGGTAGTCTGCAGCTACCGACACGACTCAAACCAGCAGTCAGTGACTTCATGGACTCATGCCATGTTTTAGTTTGGCCACCTCTAACTCTCTTCCATCCTATTCCTATATCACACAACATTACGCGTCGAGGAAGACGGTGGTTGGGCATACGCAACAAATGAACCAACCACCTCAGTCGATGAAGATTCACAACCTCATCGACTGATTTACCACATTTGCCTAACACCCGTCGTCTAACCTCGTTATTACTTACTCGGTGATCGTAGACATCGATGGTCAAAAACTAATAACCTACGAGTGTCATCTACCCTTAATGGCCACGTCACACACCCATACAGTACACTCTCCTTTTCGTTGAGAGACGAGTATCTCGTCTACGCCATAGGTGACGTAAGTTGGCAAAAGCCAAACGAGCTTTTTGAATTCGTACTGAGATTTCGTCAAACACCAGTCTATTAGGGCTAACCACACCTCCAAGACAAATAAAGTGGTCGGCGTGCTCAACTACTTCACTCCCTATCTTTAGTTCAGGTGTTGACAAAAACCAGTCCTGGAGCAATAGTTTGCATTTAGTTGGGGAGAAACAAATTCTGAACGTGCTTGCATTGGAGCTAATTGCTGATAAAAGTTTCTGCATCTTATCCGCGTCTTCGTTAAACAGGACTACATCATCAGCATATTCTAAGTCAATAAATGGGCTTCCTTGTAAAAGATCAATTCCTGAAAGGTCAGACAATGAAAGTGTAATTTCCAATAGTATGCCGACTATGAAATTAAACAAAAATGCAGAAAGTGGGCAGTCTTGACGGACACCACATGAGGTTATAAGTTCAGATGACAACCCGAAGTGATTTAATTTTCTTAACTTATATTTAAATGACAAATAATAATAATAATAATAATAATAATAATAATAATAATAATGTCTTTTGTTATTAGATCATGTGAAAAAGTTTAGTTCTTTCTTGTTTCTGTGTATATTTGTGTAAATTATCTGTATGTGACTGTATATGCAATAGATATTCAGCTTAATAAGACAAGAAATATTTTTATGTTTCAAATTAAAAAGGCATTTCTTTTATTTCGCATCTGTAAACCAATTTGCTTCCTATGAAAGTGAAGTGTAGATAACAAAGTTTGAAAGTTAACTTAGAAAGTATCAACATCTATCTATTAAAATTATATTACAGATTTAATGAAATACGAATTATACCATCAGAAACTGAATCAGTGGTGCTAATACTCAATCGATTGGAAGTTCTGAATTTGACTTCCTGATGGTCTTAAGAGTGTGCAATGCTGAATAGGTTCATACTAGGATGAAACACTTGACCAATGTTCTATGGTTTTCAATGGTACCAAACCTAAATCAATCTGTAACGAATACAAACAACAAATGGAATATCAATCTCCCCAAAATACTATATTCATTAAGTAATATTTAAGTTGGATTGCTACTGGCAAGCGAAATCCAGGACGTGCGTTTCGTCCTAGTGTGAACATCAACATTAGGATCCATGTACATCCAGCTGATGTGTCCCAAATAGGACGAAACGCGCGTCCTAGATTTGGCTTGCCAGTCTCAATCCAACTTAAATATTACTTGTGTACTATCACTATATCGAGGCAATCCGCTCAGGATGCATATACGGTAACAGAGACTGACCAGTTTCAGTCCATTACAAATCAACGGGAAAATACAAGCTTATCTTAATTATATTCATTAAGCATTAATGTAATGAGATCTTCATATCCCCTTAATTACTGGCTTTTAGTCGATCTAATAACAGAAATCACTTCGTTTCAGTCTCCAGTTATTGTGAGTTATTTATAAACTTATTATTAGTTTTTCTGTACATTAATTGCGTAGTTGTGTAGTACATTGTGTCTTATTATTTATCATACTTTGTAATCTGTCACATGATCTACAAAATCTGTAATCTGATTTACATAAAACACCAACAAGAACAATATAGAAAGTGACCGAGTGACTTTTCTCTTCTTCAATTTGGAAACCTTGAACAAAGACTCAGAGTCGATCATTAAGCATTTAACCGAGTGATCAATCATAAATTCAGATATAGATTACTAGGCATCATGGCAAATTGGATGCTGAGGTTAGGCAGGAATTATTCCTATCATGCCAACATTTACTAACAGAACTATGTAAGCGGTGGTAATGATCTCTCAAAGACACTGTAGAGTCAGATAAGGTGTAACGATCCTCACCAAAACATTTTGAAGAGTTCTATAGCCATAAGGTAATCACCAACACATGTTCGCCACCGTACAATCAATAGTCAGATGGTCAGGTTGAACGTTTCGCTTACGTCTTCAAGCAAGCTTCGCTATAATCGAAAGGGAATAGAGCAGTTAACAGCTCATAAAGTTTCATATTCGTTTATCACATCACATCAAATGACAGCAAAGTATCACCACCAGAAGCCCTGATAAATCGAAAACTGAAAACTGCCATGATAGTACAGTGATGTTCAAAAATTCGAACAAATCCACTTCCACCCTACCCCACCCCACTCCAAACAACAACAACACCAAGTTGGACCATCCATATTGCTAACGATTTGAGGCTTCAACATAATAGAGAGAAGAGGATGTGATAGGAGGAAAAAGGAATAGTACTTTAGAAAACAGCTGTGGGGAGGAATAAGTAAGGGAAACATTCCAATCAACAACATAAAAGAAATACATCTGAGTCTATTTTAACCAAATGGACACCATGGGCTTAACAGTCCAAAAATAAAACCAAACATATGAGTAGAACTTACGAGTAACAACATGGTTCAACCGGTCCCAACAAAAGATAGTACAATTGCAAGCAAACTCAAAAGCAGTTTGCTAATAATGATAGAGTAATAGTGTTGGGGATCTCAAATCACCCCCCCCCATCCAAATACAGATACTCAGAAAGCAAGCATAAAACTCTATATTGGCTTTCTGCAAGTTTAATTTGTTGAACTTTTATCATACTAAAATAATTCAGTATGATGTTGTACTCAATGAGTAAAATATCTCTGGAATTTATTAAGTTGATGGTTTCTATGACCAACAATCAAGTTCATTATATTATTCAATATAATCTTCCCCTTCTTAATAACACATTCATAATAAGCTAAAATGGTTGGGACGTGTTTGTTAAACCACTGCCTACCTCAATATACAGTATCGGTTAGTATAGGAGTAAAGTGGAAGAAAAAGGGTACCCAAACAAAACACGGCATCAATCGATAATGTTGTTGAAAGTTAACTTGAGCTATTTTGGTAGATGTAGACTACATGGACCCCAATTACAGTCCGGGACAATGACTGGACACATTAAGCGATATTGTTTAAGTTGGATTGTGATTAGCAAATAGAATCCAGGACGAGCGTTTCGTCCTACTTGGTACTCGTCGGCTGGATGTGCCAGCATCCTAATGTTGATGTTCACATCGGCATTCGAACTCATTCCTTTTCGTGCCGAACACCACCGCATTCAGGTTCATTCTTATTACACATGTGCTCGTTGCACAAGTGTGACTACCTGGACTCAGTAATCTAGTTTTGAACGTAGTTGCATTTGGAACGAAACGGACTGACTCTGGATGCCGGTGTGAACATCAACATAACGACGCAGGCACATCCACGTGACGAAACCCAAATATTGTCAAAACACAATTAGTGGATTTTGCTTACCAATCACAAATTCAACTTAAAAAAATACTCGTGACTAATAGTTATATCGACGCAATCCACTTAGGATGCACATATAGCAACAAAAACTAACCTGTTTCAATTTATCGAAAATCAACAAGAAGATACAAGTTCATTCTAGTTAAGTGATACATTTCAGAATACATTACAATCTTATATTCTAATATTTAATTCATATATACCATTTGAATACATTTAAAAAATTGTCAATTTTGATATCACGAATTGATCTGAATCAGACAACCATTGATCATCTGGAAGAACTGGACAGCTGTTTCGTCCTAGTATGGGACTCCTCAGAAGTGCATATCCACGGCCTCATCGGAGATCGAACCCAGGACACTCTGGCCCAGGTATGGGACGGTAACCCACCGATGGCATGGAGGTCACGAATTTACTGAGTTGGAAATATCAACCGTTAGGAGCCGACTCAGTGATCCAATCGTAAAGCGTTCGCCGTGGAGCCAGAGGATCCTGGGTTCGATCCCCGATGGGGTTGTGGATGCGCACTGTTAAGGAGACTCATACTAGAACGAAACAACTATTCAGTGCATCCAGATAATGAATGGTTATCTAATTCAGATCAATTCGTGATATCAAAAATTGACAATTAACTATCTCCACAAACAACCCCACCCCACCCCACTCCTTAATTGTAACATTTAAAAAATTAAAAAAAATATATATATACCATTAAATTTTTCTGATTCAATTAAACTCTTGAAAATATTTGTAGACATTTGTAGAAATAATTCATTAAAATAAATTTCATTCATTATTAAATCATTATCATTATTGAATGAAATTTTTGTGAAAATGATCTTTTTCATTGACATTATAGAATTATCATTTAATAATAATGTTGAAGTATTAGTTAATTTAGATTGTACTTCATTCTCATCTATTACAATGTGTTTATTACATGGAATAAATATAGGTGGTGTATAATGCATGAATACTTCATGAAGATAATTAGTTAGTTGTAATGATCCATATTGTAAGTGTATACAAGAATAAGATGTAATAGTCGATGTGATAGAGGTATTTGTATTTAAATTAAATGAGGAACAATTCAATTGTGGAATTTTAATTGATAATTGATCAGCTAAAAGATTTGCATAACTGATGATAAATATTTGATGCCTAAAAAATTAATAAAAAGTAGCATAAAATAATTAAAACTAAAGAATGAAACTTAATTTTACACAATGAACATAAATTGATTAAACTAAGTACATAGATAAATTTTATTAATGAAGACTTTTAAGTAATGAAAATTATTAAGATGAATAACTAGAGAGATGAAGTAATGTAGTATTCGTATTCATAATACTTACTTACTTACTTATGCCCATTACTCCTCGCTAAGGAGCATAGGCCGCTCACCAAGATTCTCCATTTAACTCTGTCCTGAGCAATCCTCTCCAATTGTTTCCAGTTGCTGTTCATCCTTTTAATTTCTGCTTCCAATTCTCGACGCAGCGTGTTCTTTGGCCTTCCTCTTCTCCGTTTCCCACCAGGATACCATGTTAATGCTTGTCTCGTGAGGCAGTCTGATGGTTTGCGTAATGTATGGCCTATCCATTTCCAACATCGTTTCCTAATTTCCTCTTCGGTTGGAAGTTGGTTTGTCCTCTCCCATAGTAAGTTGTTGCTGATGGTTTCCGGCCAACGGACATTCAGTATCTTGCGTAGGCAGTTGTTTATAAATACTTGTATCCGTCTGATGATGTTTGCAGTAATTCTCCAAGTTTCAGCTCCATACAGCAGGACTGTCTTCACGTTCGAATTGAAGAGTCTGACTTTGAGGTTAGTTGATATTTGTTTTGAGTCCCATATGTTTTTCAACTGTAGGAATGCTTCCCTGGCTTTGCCAATCCTTGTCTTTACATCTGTATCGAACCCTCCTTGTTCATCGATGAGGCTTCCCAAGTACATGAAAGTATCCACTTCATCTAGAGTTTCTCCATCGAGGTGAATTGGGTTGGTGCTTCCTGTATTGTATTTAAGAATCTTGCTCTTTCCCTTATGTATGTTCAAGCCTACTGATGCTGAAGTTGCTGCTACACTGGTTGTCTTCACTTGCATCTGTTGGTGTGTATGTGCTAAGAGAGCTAGATCATCCGCAAAGTCCAAATCATCGAGTTGCATCCTACTTGTCCATTGAATTCCGTACATTCCCTCGGATGTGGAGGTCTTCATGATCCAGTCACCCACTAGGAGGAAGAGAAAAGGTGAGAGAAGGCAACCTTGTCTGACTCCGGTCCTCACTGTGAATGCATTTGTCAGTTATCCTCCATGCACAAATATGCACTGTGTTCCATCGTAAGAGTTCCGGATGATGTTGACGAGTTTCTGTGGCACGCCGTAGTATCGAAGAAGTTTCCATAGTGTTCTCCTATCTACACTGTCAAATGCCTTCTCATAATCAATGAAGTTGATGTACAGTGGCGAGTTCCATTCAATTGATTGTTCAACGATGATTCGTAGTGTTGCGATTTGGTCTGTGCACGACCGATCCTTCCGAAAACCAGCTTGTTGATCTCGAAGTTGAGCCTCCACTGAGTATTCATAATACAAATAACTAAATTAAAAAATGTATTCACCTACCGTACTTATCGATTCTAAGACTGATATCCAACATCAATGACAACACGCATCCTAACGAAATAGAATGCACCTATTAATATGGATCAGTATAAAACTAACAAATCGAGTCACATATTTATCTAGCACCATGAGTTTAACTTCTAAACCACACATACACACACAGTGATTCTATGATACTGGATCGAATAGTAGGAACATCTGAAGGCTTGGTGATATTACAGTCTATGTTTCAAAGTTAAAAAGTACGACCTATGAAATACGAAACAATAAAGAAACAATTATCTATTGAAATTAGGATGAACTTGAATCCCACTGTAAACATCAACATTGGGATGCAGGTACATTCAGCCAATGAGTTCCAAATAGGACGAAACGCGCGTCCCAGATTTCACTTGCCAGTCACAATCCAACTTATATAATATCTATTGAAAGTTACAATTAGAGAAGTGTATATTCATTGTCAATACTAACCAATAACTCGCTTACATTATAGTTGACTAGGTGCTACAACGACATTCAAAAATGATAAAAAGCTCTTGGCACATTATTATGTAAATATGTATGCAGAATATAGAACCTGGTACATATGTTCATCAGCTCAAATTGCCATAACTTAGCAACACAACAAGATGAACACCAAATTAGTAGAAGTACTAGTCAACTCAATGGTAGGAAAGTTTGAACAAGAAGAATGAATTAAATCGTGGAAACATAAAACAATTTAAAGCTGACAATTTCAGCAAAAATGGAGTCAATACACCTGAACCATCATGAAAGCTAAATCGATGTTTCGAAGACAACAATGATCAACTATCGATAGCTTCCAAGTGTCATTTACGCTTAATGATCACATTTCAGACACATATATTGGGACAAAGCTGATTGCTATGTAGTATACTCGTCCTTTCGTTGAGAGATGCATATCCCGCTTCGCCATACGTGACGTAATTCAGCGAAAGTGAAAGGAGATCTTGAATCTGTGTTGACATTTTGTCAGACATTATCCTGACAAGGCTGATTAGACCTCGAAGACAAATGAAATGGTCAGTGTACTCAACTACCTCACTCCTTACCCTTAGTTCAAGGATTGACTCAAACCAGTCCCGAAGCAAAAGTTTGCAAATAAATAGCGAGAAAAGCGTTCTGAACATGTTTGCATTGTTCCTTAATGCTATCAAGATGCTGCACTTTACCAACGCCTTCACCAAACAGGACTATTTCATCAGCCTATTATTCTAGGCCAATCAATATACCTCCTGGTAGAGGAGATCAATTTCTGAAGATTCAGACGATGGCTAAGTTGTTTCTAGAAGTATATAAACAAAAAAATTAAACAGGAAAGTGTAAAGTGAGCAGTCTTGATAGACCTCACTTATGGTTACAAGTTTGAATGATACTTCGGCATACCGTCTGACTGAATAAGTGATGTTTGATAAAAGAACCTTCATAAAGTTCATGTACTTCTGGGGTACACCTTTCAATGATGGACATGGTCATTGAACCTCTCGGTCTACTGAATCAAATGCTGCCCGCAATTCAAGAGAACTTATCAGTTTTGGAAACTAGAAGTTATGTACTTGACAATATTTGGTCGTTACAATCGCAAATAGGTCTGAAACCAACGTCTGATAATTAGACACTATATTACTCAAGCTTATTTGTCTATGTCAATCGTAATGCTATGCTATAGAATAACTAATATGGCAAATTAAATCCAGATGAGATCAGCCAGTAGAGTCATTTGGCTTACTTCTCAGAAACAGTAAAAGTAACAAGTGAATCTATTTTTGAATAATGCAGACTCAACATGATAGCATTAAGATCATCGAATTACGAAATTTTTCAAAGAAAGGAACTTCATGCAACAAGGCGAGTCAATTCTCATCCGACGATGAGCTCTAAATCAATCTATATCTGTTACCCCCTAGTGGAGCATAGACCACCAACCAGGATTTGTTAACCAACTCCGTTCTCAAGTATGCTTTCCAGTTCAACTCCCCCCCCAACACCAAATGCCAGTCATTTTCTTCATGTCACCCAACGATTCCCGAAACAATGTGTTCTCGCGTCATCCTCTTCTTCTTTTTCTTCCTCGTCTTCAACATCTTCTTATTCGTCTACAACCTGAAGGATTCCGACGTAGTGCTCAAATTGTAACGCAGTTTGATGACTTCATCAATCTATGTTATATTCACTTCCGGCGGCTTTTCAGAATTTATACCTCGGCAACAAATTGATTGATTTCTTCTCCCCAGTAGTAGCTTCTTCATAGTGGTGTCTGGTCAACACATTCAAATTATCTTGAACAAACAACTGTTTATAAATACTTACATCTTATCCATGATGGCTTCAGTAGTTCAATATACAAGTTCGAGCTCCATACAATAGAACTGTCTACACGTTCACATTGAAAATTCTGACCTTTATGTTGCGTGAAAGCTGTTTTCAGTTCCAAATATTCTCCAACTGTAGAAATGCTTCCCTTGAAATGCCTCACCAATCGACGACATCTTCACATCTGCACCAGATCCGCCTTGTTTATTAATGACGATGATATCCAGGTATGCAGACGTTTCCCCATCGGCCACAACTTCACTGTCAAGTATAATTGGGTTATTGCTCGTTGTGGTGTGTTGTATCTAATCTTTTGTGTATATTGAGGCTTATTAGTGGCTGTAGAGGCTGCTGCTACACTGCGATTTTCGCCTGCATTTGTTGTTATGTGTGACATAGAGGAGTTAGGTTGGTCATCTGTAAATTCAAGATCGTTTAGCTGTATTCAAACTGTTCACCGTATTTCATGCTACTCATGAGACGTTATAATTTTCATACTCCAGTCAACCATCAATAGAAAGAGAAAAGGAGAGAGTAAGCAACCCTATCTACCACTAGTCTTTACTTTCAATGAATCTAAAACACTAAAAGTATAAGTTAAATAACAAAGTGAATGCTTTCATAGACATCATTTAAACCTTATTCAGTTCTTATTTTTTTAAATTAACATCTAATTCATTAATCAGTGCTTGCATGTGTTTATGTTGCCCATGTATATATATATATATGTGTGTGTTTCTATGCTTGAGGAAAATTATTTTCATTATCAATTGAACGATTTTTCGTTATGTTTCTATATAATTAATTTAATAATAATAATAATAATAATAATAATAATAATAATAATAATTAATAATGAGGGTATTTATATTCATTTTATGCCTACCTACTTATTTATCTAGTTATTTGCATGATTACGTAATATGCATAATATTGTCTCTTCTAATGAAATTATATCTTGTTATAAAAGAAGAATAAGCTATGAAATAAAAATGTTTAAGAATTAGTTATGGTAGATTATTGTAGATATTGTAGACTGACGACTTACATTTAGTCTTTTGTCTTTCTTATAGACATATTATTACTTCCACACCCCCCCCCCGCCTACTATGTACATTAACTTAAGCTGTTATATAATAGATTAGTGTAAGGTGATCAAATTAACAATATTAATGAAAGAATGTAGTTCAACTAGAAGGAATGTGTTACGACATCAATGGAAGATTGTTATGATTGATGCATATAACAAAGTGGTTGATGCGACTTTGTGTTCATGAAATTACAATAGACGGCGTCAATGAGTGTCATTCAAGTCGGTCCCTACACGTCTGTCCTGATGTCCTGTCAGTTCCAAGCCGGAAATAATAGGACATAAGATTAATGAATCAACTAAACAGAATCCTATTATATTTCAAACAATCATTTATATGTACATAAAACCAAACCACATAGTCAATCAATTAGGAATTGAACATTAATACGAAACAAAGGAGATAATAACAGTGAATAGTGGTAACATATATACAATCGATTAACTGTAATTCATAATAAGAGACAATATACTTAACAAGAAGATGCGCTAAGACGAACGTATCAATGATGAAGACGAAATGTCTACATTATCCAAAACTAGAATAATTAAATTAGTCTTCAAAAACATAGTTCTGTAAGTTTGTTAGTCTTCTTTCGTTGTCCAACATAACAGGAATACAAATAACGAATTAAATAATATGTGGCATAAAACAATACTGTGAAGTAGAAGTGGTAATGTAAAGAAATGCTTTATTTGATTGGTCAATTATAATCCTGTTACGTTAGACGACTAAAGAAGAGTAACATACATATAAAATCATCTTTTACAAGACTATGGGAATTATTTTAATTGTAGGTAATGGAGTGATTTCATTGCTGTGATTGATACACTCCTCTAACCGTGTCATTCCGTTCAGTATATTTAATATTATTATATTGTCTCTTATTATGAATTACAGTTAATCGATTGTATACATGTTACTCCTATTCACTGCCAGTATCTCCTTTGTTTTGTATCAATGTTCAATTCCTAATTGATTGACTATGTGGTTTGGTTTTATGTATATATGAATGATTGCTTGGAATATAACATGATTCTGTCTGGTGGTTAGATAAGTTGTCTTATCTTCTTCAATCCGGCTTTGAAAAGACTAGCAGTTATAAAGCAGACGAATAGGTACACACTAATTCATCATATTCTGTCCAATGATCATAACAGCCTTTTTTAACGTAATAACAATTTCGCACAAATGGAATTCCGTTTGGCACCATTGGAAATTATAATTCATTGGTCAGTTGTTTCATCCGCCTGGAATCCCCCTGGTGTTACAGTCGATCACAGGCCCAGATAAAGGAAGAGGGTTAGCAACTCCATCCCAATAATAAAGAATTTTGCTAAAAAAAAAAACGGTAACCATTTTAACTGTAACCTAAAAGTTAGAAGGTTTTCATTTCAAAGAGTTATGACGTCTCAATGGTGAAAGCCGATTTTCTTTCAAAGTCACGAAGCCGATGCTGTTTCTGACAACCAGAGAAACAATTAATATAAGCAGCTATTTCTTCCAAATACGAGACACCACAATCTCATTAGATATCAAGACTAGGATTATTCAGGTTTCATGATGAAAGCTTAATCATCAGTAATTGTTCAAATATCCAATAGTAAAATTCCCATTTCAATCAATTTATACTCCGTATATATTGGATTGTGACTGGCAAGTGGAATCCAGGACGCGCGTCTCGTCCTATTTGGGACTCATCGGCTGAATGTACCTGCATTCCAATGTTAATGTTTACAGTGGGATTCGAACTCAGTCCGCTTCGTGCCAAACGCCACCGTGTTCATCACTAGGCTACTGTGTCCAGACAGTCACACATAGATTCCACTTGCCAGTCACAATCCAACTTAAATATATAACCTGTGTAATAACGCTATATCGAGGCAAGCCGCTCAGTATGCACATATGCCAACAGAGACTGACCAGTTTCAGTTCATTACAAATCAACGGGAAAATACAAACTTATCCTAATTATACTCCATCTGTTTTTAATAATAACCAACTAATATCAATCTATGATGTAGATAAACAATAAATGAGAAAGAAAGAAAAAAATAAAGATTATTCTTTCTTTATCTTTCTAAGAAAATTTATCATAATCAATTGATTTTTCCTATTACATATGAACTTGCAAAGTAAAAAGGTTGAATCGTCATGACAATTTAAACAAACAAAATAATTGAAGATTGAATTGAAAAAAGAAAACGCCAGAGAAAAATATCCATCTCATATTAAAATTTATTCATTATCCTTAAAAAAAAAAGAAAAAAGTTGTCTTTAAAAGTAATTTACAAATGTATTAACTTAATGTTTCATTTAGTTAATAATTAAACAAATAAAAAAAATAAATTTTATTGAGAAAATGTTTTTCTTTCTGTTTAATTTTTTTTTTTGCTATTCTTTTTTTATTTAAAATAACTAAGAAAAAAATCAAACAAAATCAACGTAAAAAATGTTTTCATTACTTAGTTAGTTTCTAATCAACTTAAATTATTTAAGAGTACATAAATAAGTAATATTCAGGTCAATGAATATCATGCTTAAGATGGAGAGAGAGAGAGAGAGATAAGTGAAGAAATGGGAAATTCTAAGAAAAGACTGGAAAGAAGGGCATCTTATCATGATACCAAAGAAAAGAGATTTGAGCAAATGTGAAAACTACAGAGAGATCACGTTACTGTCGATACCATGAAAAGTCTTTAACAGAGTGTTGTTGAACAGAATGATAGATTCAGTGGAGGCTCAACTTCGAGATCAACAAGCTGGTTTTCGTAAGGATCGGTCGTGCACAGACCAAATCGCAACACTACGAATCATCGTTGAACAATCAATTGAATGGAACTCGCCACTGTACATCAACTTCATTGATTATGAGAAGGCATTTGACAGTGTAGATAGGAGAACACTATGGAAACTTCTTCGATACTACGGCGTGCCACAGAAACTCGTCAACATCATCCGGAACTCTTACGATGGAACACAGTGCATATTAGTGCATGGAGGATAACTGACAAATGCATTCCCAGTGAGGACCGGAGTCAGACAAGGTTGCCTACTCTCACCTTTTCTCTTCCTCGTAGTGGTTGACTTGATCATGAAGACCTCCACATCTGAGATGGAATGCACGAAATTAAATGGACAAGCAGGATGCAACTCGATGATTTGGACTTTGCGGATGATCTAGCTCGATTAGCACATACACACCAAAAAATGCAAGTGAAGACAACCAGTGTAGCAGCAACCTCAGCATTAATAGACCTGAATATACATAAGGAAAAGAGTAAGATTTTCAAATGCAGCTCAGTGAGCAACAAACCAATTCAAATTGATGGAGAAACTCTGAAAGAAGTGGATACTTTCATGTACTTGGGAAGCCTCATCGATGAACAAGGAGGGTTCGATACAGATATAAAGGCAAGGATTGGCAAAGCCAGGGCAGCATTCCTACATCTGAAGAACATATGAGACTCAAAACAACTGTTGATCAACCTCAAAGTCAGACTCTTCAATTCGAACGTGAAGACAGTCCTGCTGTATGGAGCTGAAACTTGGAGAATTACTGCAAACATCATCAGACGGATACAAGTATTTATAAACAACTGCCTACGAAAGATACTGAATGTCCGTTGGCCGGAAACCATCAGCAACAACTTACTATGGGAGAGGACAAACCAACTTCCAACCGAAGAGGAAATTAGGAAACGATGTTGGAAATGGATAGGCCATACATTACGCAAACCATCAGACTGCCTCACGAGACAAGCATTAACATGGTATCCTGGTGGGAAACGGAGAAGAGGAAGGCCAAAGAACACGCTGAGTCGAGAATTGGAAGCAGACATTAAAAGGATGAACAGCAACTGGAAACAATTGGAGAGGATTGCTCAGGACAGAGTTAAATGGAGAACCCTGGTGAGCGGCCTATGCTCCTCAGCGAGGAGTAATGGGCATAAGACGAGACATAAGAAAAGAAAATAATTGATTTATTGTCGCCAACTATGTATGATGTATAGTGATTACACTTTGTTTATTATAATAATGCAATTAATCGGATCTATTGCATAGAATAATTATTTCATTAAAAATTTTAGCATATAAAAGGTTAATGGTGAAAAAGTAAGATAATGAGGTAGTGTACTTATGAATTTAATGTGATGTAACAACACTTATATATTAGGATAATCTTGTATATTCCCGTTGATTTGTTATAGACTGAAGCTGGTCAGTCAAATCAACGGAAATATACAAGTTTATCCTAATACCAATGTGCCCGTTGCACAAGTGTGACTGTCTGAACGCGATGGCGTTCGACAGGAAACGGACTGAGTTCGAATCCCAGTGTGAACACCAACATTGGGATGCAGGTACATCCAGCCGATGAGTCCCAAATAGGACGAAACACGCGTCCTGGATTCCACTTGCCAGTCACAATTCAACCTAGATACATAAGCATAATTATTACATAGTAAAGTTTGCTAAAATGAATTGATAAACAAAACTTACAGAGTATTATCAGGAGAAAATTCTAATGGTTTTGGAGGACGTCTAGGAAATTGCCAAAATGATGCTATACACAATGATAAGAAATAAAATTAAAATATTGAACAACATTAAAATGAAATAATAAAAATTTAAGGGTATTTATCATACAGTAATTTCGGTTACGTACCATAAAAGTACTCCGCCTGGAGCCCCTAGGGTTGCTGCCGGTCCGAAGCCCGGATAAAGGAGGAGGGTTGGGCATGGGGCTAACAACCCCATCCCGTAAAACAACAAACGTGCTAAAAAAACGCTAACCAGTAAAAACCTTTAGAACCATTTTTACTCTACCCTGGGAGTTGAAAGGTATGTTATGACGCCTCATGGTGAAAGCCGAGTTTCTTCGGAAGCCACGAGGCCGATGTCTCTTCTGACAACCAGAGCAACAATTTATATAGGTACGTGGAATGTCCGCACGCTGTGGGAAACAGGGAGGACTATGCAAATAGCTGAAGAAATGAAAAGATACAACCTGAAGATACTTGGAATAAGCGAAACACATTTGGTGCAAGTTGGACAGCAACGGTTATCCTCGGGAAATGTGCTTTTATACTCCGGCCATGAAGAAGAAAACGCCCCCCACATACAAGGAGTAGCATTGGTTTTATCCCAAGATGCATGGAAGTCTCTTATAAGATGGGAACTTCATGGACCTAGGATCATCCTTCAAGACGAAGAAGGAAGAGATTGCAATGAATGTCATCCAGTGCTACGCACCCACCAATGACAGCCACGAAGACGACAAAGACCAGTTCTATGCGAGGCTGCAGTCAATCATCGAGAAATGTTTAGCCAAGGACCTGACCATTCTGATGGGCGACTTCAACACCAAGGTCGGAGTGGATAACACCGGATATGAAGACATCATGGGACAACATGGACTGGGAGAAAGGAATGATAACGGTGAGAGGTTTGTGAATTTATGTGCCTTCAACAAAATGATTATAGGTGGCACCATTTTCTCCCACAAACGTATACACAAAACTACATGCGTTTCACCGGACCACATTACGGAGAACCAAATCGACCACATCTGCATCAATAAGAAGTTTAGAAGGACCATGGAAGACGTAAGAGCAAGGAGAGGAGCCGACATAGCTTCAGATCACCATTTGGTGGTAACTAAAATGAAACTGAAGCTGAGGAAGCACTGGACAACTGGAGCAGCAGTATTACACAAGTTTAATACAGCCCTTCTCCGGGATACTAACAAACGCAACGAATTTAAAATAACTCTCAACAATAAGTTCCAGGCATTTTATGATCTACTAGAAAAAGGTGGAACTAATATGGAAGACAACTGGAAAGAGATTAAGGGAACAATAACCTCAACATGTCAGGAGGTTTTGGGTCTCAAGAAACAACACCAAAAAGAGTGGATTTCTGTTAGTACTCTGGACAAGATCCAAGAAAGGAGGAACAGAAAGACAGCGATCAATAACAGTCGGACAAGAGCAGAGAAAGCCAAGGCACAGGCCGAATACACCGAAGTCAACAAGCAAGTGAAGAGGAGCATCAGGTTGGATAAACGAAAATTTGTTGAGGACCTAGCAATGACAGCGGAAAAAGCTGCAAGAGAAGGAAATATGAGGCTCTTATACGATACAACGAAGAAGTTAGCTGGGAAATTCAACAAGCCAGAACGGCCAATCAAGAACAAGGCTGGCAAACCAATCACTGAAGTGCATGAACAACGGAACAGGTTGGTAGAACACTTCCAAGAACTCTTGAATAGACCAGCCCCACTGAACCCACCAGTCATCGAAGCTGCAGCCACGGATCTCCCTATAAGCACAGACTCACCAACAGTCGAAGAAATCAAAATGGCCATCAGACAGATCAAGAGTGGCAAGTCAGCAGGACCAGACAACATACCAGCAGAGGCACTGAAGACAGATATAGAAACAACTTCAAAGATACTCCACATTCTCTTCAGGAAGATTTGGGAGGACGAACAAGTTCCAGCAGACTGGAAAGAAGGGTACCTCATCAAGATACCAAAGAAAGGCGATCTCAGCAATTGTGAGAACTACAGAGGCATTACCCTACTTTCGGTACCAGGAAAGGTCTTCAACAGAGTGTTATTGAACAGATTAAAGGACCCAGTCGACGGCCAAACCCGAGATCAACAGGCCGGATTCCGTAAAGATCGATCATGTACCGATCAAATCGCTACTCTACGGTTCATTGTTGAACAATCAATTGAATGGAATTCACCACTTTACATCAACTTCATCGACTATGAAAAAGCATTCGACAGCGTGGATAGGAGAATATTATGGAGCCTTCTACGACATTACGGCGTACCCGAGAAGATAGTCAACATCATATGAAATTCTTACGACGGACTACATCGTAAAATCGTGCATGGAGGTCAGCTCACAGATTCATTCGAAGTGAAGACCGGTGTCAGACAAGGCTGCTTACTCTCGCCCTTCCTCTTCCTACTGGTCATCGACTGGATCATGAAGACTGCAACATCTGAAGGCACTCTCGGAATACAATGGACAACATCGACGAAACTAGATGACTTGGACTTTGCAGATCACCTAGCTCTTCTTTCTCACACACATCATCAAATGCAGAGGAAGACCAACAATATAGCAGCAGCCTCAGCAGCAGTAGGCCTCAACATACACAAAGGGAAAAGCAAGATCCTCTGATACAAAACAACAAACACTAACCCAATTACACTTGACGGAGAAATTCTGGAAGACGTTGAAACCTTTACATATTTGGGCAGTATCACCGACAAACAAGGAGGGTCTGATTCGGATGTGAAGGCGCGGATTGGTAAGGCAAGGGTAGCATTTCTACAACTGAAAAACATTTGTAACTCAACCAGATGTAAAGACAGTTCTGTTGTATGGAGCTGAAACTTGTATAGAGAACTGCGAAAAGTATCCTACAGAAGATACAAGTATTTATAAACAACTGTCTGTGTAGGATTCTTCGGATCTGTTGGCCAGATACCATCAACAACAACCTTCTGTGGCAGAGAACTAATCAACTTCCAACAGAGAAAGAAATTAGGAAAAGACGCTGGAGATGGACTGGACACATATTGAGGAAACCATCAAACTGTGTCACAAGACAAGCACTGACTTGGAATCCTAAAGGCCACAGAAACAGAGGAAGACCCAAGAACACATTGCTTTGGTAATTGAAAACAGACATGAAGAGAATGAACAGCACTTGGGAAGAGCTAGAACGGAAAGCCCAGGACAGAGTTGGCTGGAGAATGCTGGTGGGCGGTCTATGCTCCACTTGGAGTAACAGGCATTGATTGATTGATTGACCATAAAAGAACTATAAAGTAGATACACTCACGACTAACCATATGGGATGAAAACTAGGATGTGAACTGAAAATGAAGAATGTCATAGGACGAAAAAGTTGCTCAGTGGCTTCAATGGCTTTTAAGGGTCACTACTGACTGAGATCAATCAATGAGGACTAAAGAATAACGAATTGGAAGTTATTACATATTTGATAACTGACAAACAAACTAACTTGATCATAGCTACTGGCTTGCCTATACCTTGATAAACTAATCCAGTACTATTTATTGGAAAACCCGCTCCTATATAACTTACGCTCCAAGAGAGAAAAGACTGAGAGCAACAAGCTTAACGTTCGGAGGTGAAGTTTTCCTACCGGTTGTACCACCGATATTGCCTATGTTCAACAGGATGTAATTCTATGTGCTAAGACCTAAAAATAGCAAACAAAGTCCAGCACAAATTATTTCCTTCTCTTAAGCAAAGTCTTCATAATTACAGAGCTAACACACCTACATTTTTACAAAATCATATAAATACACATTTCGCTGCATAGCTGGACCATCGAAGAAAAACTACTATAATTAGCAAACGGGCGTTGTGGGGATTGTCAAATGTTAAGTTAATTTCACGAATAGAGATAAGTTAAACAACCATTAAGGACCAGGAAGCACTGAACAGCCATTTCGTCCTAGTATAAAACTCTTTAGTTGAATGCACCTATAACTCCACTGGGGAGTCAAACCCAAGACCTTCAGGCTTTGCCGCGAACGCTTAATCATTAAACTACTGAACCAGTTTCCAACGGTCGATGTTTATTTTAACTAAGTCAAGTCGTGAAAGATTTAAGTAACCTTATCCACTGTCATCGGTAGGTAACCGTCTTACACCCGACATGGTTGAAATCCACTGATCACGTCTTCTTACTGGGACCTCAGAAATGTCCTCCGGAAGTTAGTCGCTAGTGAGCTGATGTTAATTGTTATTAGATATTGTGGAGATTATTAAGCGTTAATTTGATCAGTGGAGTTTAACTATGCCATGCGTGAGGCAGTTACCCACTTATAACAATGAATGAAATTACGTAAATCTTTCACGATTTGACTGAGTTGGAATAAATATTGACCGTTGGAAACTAGTTCAGTAGTTTAATGATTAAGCGTTCGCGGCAAAGCCTGAAGGTCTTGGATTTGACTCCCCAGTGGAGTTATAGGTGCATTCAACTAAAGAGTTTTATACTAGGACGAAACGGCTGTTCAGTGCTTCCTGATTTTAAATGGTTGTCTAACTCAGACCAGTTCATAATATCAAATTCTACAACTAGTGCATTACAGTTTATCACTCTGACTTCATAAGTAGAAAACATTAGAAGACTAGTAAGTGATTAGGACAAATATAAAGCATCTCACTTTCAATTATCAATTATATCTAATCTAATTCAAAATCTATGTATATATGTATATAAATGTATGTAAATATATATACATATAAACAAACTATTCATCACTACTGATAAATTATTATAAGTAGTGAAAAAATGGAATTCAAAGCACAATTTACCCAGTGTCAAATTCAATTTGTATTCATAAATGACTTTATGTGAATTGATCAATGAAGTCATTAGCTTAAGTCAGTTGATGCTATTATTGGGTGAGTTCCCACAAGCCTCAACAAAGACTCCAAAACCCTTGAAAGAGCCGGAGACATTCCACCAAATCACCGATTGACAGAACCTTCCAGAATCTCGACATGGCGCGTTCTGATTGAGTAATGATTGAAACCTCTTAGTTTGGATTGGATAGATTGTAATATTAATTTTGTTGTTTCAGAAAACTATAAACATACGATTATTTTGCATATAATTGACTTTCTCTCTTACTAGAGTAAAGTTTTATCACTACTTGTCTTCGGTCCTCTGAATTTGCGACTAGCTTTCGAGTTCTAAATTCGTCTGCGGCTAGTTAAGCTATCAAGCACGAGATATAACAACCGTAAAACTTTGTAATAACTTTTCAATAGCTAACAGTTGAACGCATTTATATAAGAACACCTAATCCAGCCTACAAACTATAGATAATCACAGTACATCAGGTCAAAAACGATGTACCTTTCGATATGAATCCACCAGTTGAAATCATATCATTCTCATTTGAATATCAGAAGGTATTAAAACTATATACTATTAAGCAACTGGAAAAATTATAAACCGTCATTAAATCTACAGGTCCATCATTCCTTTCCAATGATAAACGACAACATGAACTCAGATAATTAGTATTGGTGTGTTGAAGTGTAAAACGGTGATAGTTGAAAATGAGATATGGAGTACTATGAAGCGAAGAAGGGATCTGAAGGTAAACGGAGTAACTCCGAGTAGTGCAATTATTTCTTATTTCCACACAATATAGAAGGGTTCTCCTTCTTAAGATAACCGAAAAGGAACCTCGATTAGAAGTAATCTTGACTTTTTCCGAGCGCGGATGCTGTACTCAAGGCACGACTGATGAAGATCAGCCAGACACAGTCATAGCATAGTTAGTTTTAGATGTATTAGCAGTGCATTTGTAAAGGCCTTACTATCCAAGACAGAAATTCATCAAGCAAGATATGGTGTTCACTTTTACAGCTAACTAATCCGAACTACGTTTTTTTCATTATACGAAAGCAGTACCACTGCAATTCTACATATCTGAGGCAAACACCTTGTTGACGTTATACTCTTGTATAGTTGGTAGTACAACTTCACATGACTTGGATGGAATAGTAAAACTTAACGAAACGAATGATTTAACCGATATAACTTGCCTAAATCGTTACAATAATCAAACTTGACAATCATGTCAATGTCAAAAGAGAGAGTATATAGTGAAAAGTTTTGTGTGTTTATCGAT
The DNA here is from genome assembly GCA_034768735.1 of Schistosoma mekongi. NCBI lineage: Eukaryota > Metazoa > Platyhelminthes > Trematoda > Strigeidida > Schistosomatidae > Schistosoma > Schistosoma mekongi. The sequence goes on from CM068305.1 coordinate 86,446,995, forward strand.
TATATAGACTAAGATAGAGAGTGAATGCATAAGTGATAATGTGATAGAAATTTGAATTAACATCACCTAACCATCTGCAACCATGCCAAGGTTTCACGAATTAAGAAAAACACTTCGATACCTGCTAGTGAACATATGACCAGCGACATAAAAACAAGTAAGCTAAGCTATTCACAGCGCCTCAGCCTAGCTAACTAGAGGGAGTAGTCCAAAGTCAGCAGAAGTGTTTAATCCCACAGGCAGCCGGGCAAACGGATAACAACCACACATCTCATGTGTATATATACAAAAAAGAGAGCATCCTTGGAATGTCACAAATAATGTACTAAAATAAACGACGAACCAATAAAATTTAGCGTCTTACTTAGTGGATAACACAAACTGAGGGTGAAAAAGAAAGTTTTTGGCGCGAAAACGAGAAATTCAAACTTACACAAAAAATCATAAAAATAACAGGTTTACCAAGAGATTTCTGAGGATCTGACATCCCCAACAAACCACTACTTACATAGACAGAGCATTCGTACACTATCTAACAAACAGTTGATGGATATCTTGAACTAATAATTGAATTTTTTAGAATCTAATTTTAAATGAAATCAAGTTACAAAAGTTTCATGTTAGATTTCCATTTTGATTAAACAACCGATTATGGTAATAAAAAATAAATTGTTGAGTGATCCTGAAAAAGTACAGATACAGAGTTGAACTAGTGCCATAGGGTAAAATAAATACTCTTTCTCTCTCTCTCTCAATGTATGTGTGTGTGTGTGTTTGTATTATAGAGGGGAATTAACAGAGAATAGAAATATGATTGCCAAAACTTTTTGATCAGAATACAATAGATGAATATACAGAATCAGTAAATCATGGAAACACAGATAAACACACACACACACACACAAAAGCACATACACTGTATTGACGAACAATATGATGGGAATAGAATAATCAACAATTTCCTTATAGATTGGGAGGAAGAAATTATCTAACCATCAATGTAAGAGGTCAATTAAATTTTCTATTCTAATTAGATCATCATCTTTATCTTGGTCATTTTAGACTAACATGATTAATCGAAATCACTTTGGTTATAGTCGCCAATTAAAGTGACACATATAGAAGATACAAAAAAAAGAAAAGTAGCAACAAGAATCAGAGAAAATCTAATTACATCGATTTATTTATCTATTTGCTTAGGATAAAAGCATTTCCACAAGAAGACTGGTAAATGTAATCTACAATGCACGTTTCGTTTTATCTAAGATTCGTCAACAAGCTGGTGGGGCACAGAAATGAAATTAACATCATCATCATCATCACCAGCAGCAGCAGCAACAGCAGCAACGTAGAACCAGGCACAAACGCCCACAGGTTCAAGTTGCCATACCACATTAGCGCTACGAGATTACTGAGGTAACGTATAAACAGAATACAAGACGGAAGAGTAAAGTAAGGATGTCTAGATAATAATAATAATAGAATTGAAGATCTAAATGAGGTTAAAGAGTGAAAACACTTGCGCCACTGTGACCGATTCTGAGCCATATCGCCTAGTGTCTCCAGCCATTTATTGCGATCATCACGCGGAACCCAGCCAGGTAATCTACATCTACCAGCATTGCTTAGACCAGTAGTCAAGGACTTCATGGACTGATGCCATGTTTTGGTTTGGCCGCCCCTTACCTTCTTCCATCCTACTTCAGCCCTAGACAACATCGGGCGACGGGGTAGACGGTGGTCGGGCATGCGCAATACATGTTCCAGCCATCTCAGTCGATGAAGGTTAATGACCTCTTCTACTGATTTACCATATTTCCCAAGAACCTTTTATCTAACCTCAATATTACTTATTTGACTGTTCCATGATATACGAGCGATGCTACGAAGATTCCTTTGGCTAAATATCTGGAGTAGACGCATATCTTGAGTTTTCATGGCCCACGTTTCGCAGCCATATGTTAAAACGGCGCGGACTGTTGCGCAGTACACCCGGCCTTTCGTTGAGTCAAGGATACCTCGACTCCACCAAAAGTGCTGTAAATTGGCAAATGCCAATCGGGCTTTCTGAATCCGCTCTGAGATTTCGTCAGACACCGACCCACCAGGGGTGATGAGACTTCCGAGATAAGTGAAGCAATCAACGCATTCAATTACTTCACTCCATATAACTAATTTAGGAGAAGCAGGCCAGTTCTGGAGTAACATTTTGTATTTGGGAGGGGAGAAGCGCATCCCAAATATGCCTGCATTGTTACTCAAGGTGTTCAAGAGACCCTGAATGCAGTGTGCGTCTTCACCAAATATGAATATATCATCTGCATATTCTAAGTCGACAAGAAAGCCTCCTGGAAGGAGATTATTTCCTGAGAAGTTGAAAGAATTGAGTGAGATTTCTAAGAGCACATCTATGATGAAATTAAATAAAAAGGGGGATAAGGGGCAACCCTGACGGACTCCATTTTAAGATGAAATTTCTCGTGACAATTCGCCATATGCTCTGACTCGACCAGTGGTGACCGAGTAGAGAGCCTTTATAAGGTTAATGTACTTTTGAGGTACGCCTTTTAATGGCAAACATTGCCACAAGACTTGACGGTCTACAGAGTCGAAAGCTGCTTTCAAGTCAAGAAATACAACTATAGTTGGACCGTGGTACATATGTCTGTGTTCAAGGATCTGACGCACTTGTATTTGAAACATGCATATCAAACGTCATCGCGTTTTCTATTTAGGCTACAGAAAATGGGACTACATGGAATCGGTAACTTAACAAACGATATGTTAATCAATTAAATATGGATCACAGTATGAACATCTACACATCTACATTTCGGAACACTCATTGGCTTTGATGGATTTGTGTCCGACAAAATCATGGAGTGGATTCAGAAAGCTTGATTAGCTTTTTGTAAACTTGATATACTTGTATCACAGGCGAGATATTCATCTCTTAGAGAAAGAATGAATATCACGCTACTAGGGTTTGCGAATTAAGATGACACCTCGACATCAGCCAACGAACATATGACACGATAACAGGTAGAGCTCGGTAGTTCTCTGAACCCCAACCAAGCTAACTAGAGGAAGAACTTCTAAGTTCAAAGAAACGTCTAATTCTACAAGCAGCCTGCTAGACAAACAATAAGCACTCAACTCATATGTATATGTGCAGAAAAGAGAATGCCCTTAGAAGTGTCATAAATAGCGCCTATTAGGTGGGAAACACAAACTGAAGGTGAAATGGGCACATTTTGACGAAAAATTTGCATTTCCACAAATAAATCACAAAAAGAATAGGTTTACCAAAATAATTCTGAGGTTCTGGCATCCTCACAACATATGCACAGCAGTCTAATCAGTGTGAAGTAGGTTTAGAGAATAGGAAACTTAAGTGATCTGCAGGTTTCTAATCATAGATACCTTCGAAGCACATCTTTTGTTTCTTAGAACGACCTAGTAAGAAATGCTGAAGTGAAGTAAAAAGAAAAAGTCAATGAGGCTGTGAATTTCATCGAACGATGTAATTTGGGCACATATGTAATTTAAACAACTGACTACCTCGATACACAACATCAGCTGCCATAGGAATACAGAATTATACAAACGACACACCAAAACGTTAAATCAGCCTGTGAAGCCAGTGACTATTAATGCAAGCCATGTTGGAAAACGTAGACTATATGACTGGGGTCTGCATGATAATCCTAATGAAGTGTTGGCAAAAATGAGTAACATGGCTGAAAATAGATAACACTGGCGCTGATCTACTCATTCTCTGTCTTCATCAAGAAACTGAGTTCCATTACTCTTTCATACACACTTTTGTATTCATTTTGTTGAAAAGTATTTTCATATTAATCATGTTATGTTGACCATGTTGTGTTAATGTAATATGGCAAAACTGATGCATATATATGTCAAACATTAGGTTGTTCATGAATGACTGAAACTACTGAATTACTATTTAGTAGTATAAATTCTAACTCTAAACATATTTACTATACTTTGACATGTTTGAACTTGATTGATCATATCTTTTCAATAGAACCCTCCTGAATACTATTCTAACTGAAGAGTTCTACATTAGGACGAAATAACAGTCCAATGTTTTATGGCCTTCGATCATTAAATGTTAAAACTTCACTAATTGATACAATACTCAATAAGATTAAGATAAAAAAAAACACCGAATAGATTCTTGTTATTTTATACAAAATGATGTTTTAATAGAACTTACTTCCATCTGATAACTTGGTATCAATTGGAAAAGAGTGTAACAATTGACGAGCCTTAAAAAACAAACAGAAACACAATTAAAGATTGAGAAAGTAACTAATCAAACGAGAGCAACCGATTTCAATTGGATATTGACACACAAGAATAATAGCATGATATTATCAAATGTTAATACCAGTGACTTATAAATATGATACAACCACATAAACTCTCTTATCTCGCTTACTTTACTCTTTGAATGAGATCATTTCGGTCAATAATGTAGACTAATCGACGAAAATATCTCAGTGAAACAGATTAATTGTTACAACCTTCAACCCAATAGAAGTTACTCTAGTTAAACACTGATGATGACATTATTAGTCAAGACAATATTTATTTTAGTTTGGAATCTATAAAAATACATTGAGTGCTGTCAGAGTTTCGTTTCTCTTTCAACGTGAAGTTCAACCGACTGGTTGATATGATCTTGTACACATCAAGTTATAGCAATCAATGACAAACACGATAGTCTAATCGATGTCTAACGTCTGTCCTGATATCTACTCAGTCCTTGGTTGAAATAGGAAGGATACAAGACTGATGAAAAAAACCAGACAAATATAATTGTAATTCACGAACTCTTTTAAACATACATAAAAACCGATCGCACAGTGAACCAATCAAGAAATTAATATCAATACACGATAAGGCAGACAATGATAGTGTAATGAAGCAACGTATACACCATTAATTAATTATACATCGTAAATGACAAATGATATCAGTAAATCAATCAATCAATGTGTTCTTTAATCTTCCTCATTTCGTTTGACCTTCAGGATTACAAATTAGTACATGGATTGTGACGAGTTTACTGATTTCCTCAAGGTGTATCATATCCACCTCCAGCAAGTTTACCTAATTTCTTCATAAACTAGATTTCGGTTGATTTGTTCTCTACCACAGAAGGTTGTTGCTGAAGAAATCTGGCCAACGAGTGTGGAGTATCTTGCACAAACAGCTGTTTATAAATACTTGTGACTTTTGGATAATGGTTTTCGTAGTTCTCCAAGTGTCAGCTCCATACAATAGAACTATCTTCATGTTTGTATTAGAAATTCTAACTTTAATACTGGCTAACAGTTAGTTTAAGTTTCAGATGTTTTTTTCAGTTGTAGAAATGCTGCCATTTCCTTGCCTTGCTAATCTGAGTCAACGCATTTGCATCAGACTCTTCTTATTTATCGATGACGCTGTTACCCAGGTATGTAAAAGTTCGCCATTTTCCAGAGTTTCTCCGTCAAGTGTAATTGGATTAGTGCGCCCTATTTTGTATCTAAGGTTCTTGCTTTTTCCTTTGCGTCTGTTGATACCCACTCTTGAAATAGTCTTCTAAAACATAGTTCCAAAAGTCAGTTGTTCTTCCTATATTGCTCACTATAATGCTTGCATACTTCAAACTACTAAATCGAAAGAATAATCTTCGTAAGGACGCCAGAGAAGAAGTAAATCGAAATATTCTCTATGATAAATAATGGATCATACATATATTAGCACTTGCATAAAACATCGTAGAAGTAATATTCCTCATTGTTTTTATTAGTATTATTATTACTCTCAAGCTCACGTATACGATAAGCTGGTTGGTTGTATACAAAGTGGCCATTTTACCCCTATCATTATTTAGTTCGCTTTGCCTTATCCTCCCGTTTAACACATTCTTCATTTATGGACTACAGTCAATTTATTGTGTATACAGTCACTGTTACTCCTATTTTGTATTAATGTTAGTTTTCTAATTGGTTCACTGTGTGGTAAGGTTTCACGAATATATAAGGGAATATCTAAAATACAATATGATTTTGTCTTGTTGATTCATCCGCTTATATTCTAACTATTCTAGCCTGGGGTCGAGTAGGCATCGGATAGACACATAGGGACTAGCTACAAAATCAATGGTGTTTCTTATTGTGACCTCATGAGCAGAAGGCCATATTCATTAATTGGTCTCATACATCAACGAAAGCAGTTTTTTACGTCATAACAGTCTGCATGTATATACAATATAGAACTACACCACAGCAGCACAGTAAGATAGACATTACATTAGTTAAAGTATTACCAACTCAAAAAAAAGTGTAATCATACGAAATGTAGTACAGGGGCAAAAGAATCAGTTCATGGATATAAAACAACTCTAGGTTAACAATTTGAGAGCAGACAATGGATCAATGCATTTGGGCCACCTAAAGTACAAAAAGAATTTATTTAAGAGTACGTAAAAACTTATTGGTCTTTTTAGAATACAAGTGTTAAGTAACCATATAAAAGAGTTAGGGCATAAAAGCCTCTATAAAACCTTAATAACTAAATTGTTAGTGTCAAATCTGTTAATCACCGCAGTATTGTTCCTTTTAGGTGATAAAATACCCATTTACGATTAATATTTTCTAAGAGCTAGAACACTACAGGCCGCTAATTTGAAAATGTATACCATAGATAATGTATCATGGCCAAGATTAATATTTAAACTAAGAATTAGAAAGTATAGTTATTATTATCTGAACTCAGTATTCTAGTGGTGAACGCGGCGGCATTTGGTGCGAAACGAACTGACTTCGAATCCCAGTGTGAACATCAACACACATCCCAAATAAGACGAAACGAGCATACTGCATCCCGCTTGCCGAATACAATCCAACCTAAACAATACTTGAGGCTTTTCATGTTAGAAATATGATTTTGTGTCAGGTCAAAATCCTTGCTATCGCTACAATTTCTATATCGTATAGCTAATATTAATCCATACAATAGTATTCTTTAACGAAAGTTCAGTATAAGACTGAGCAAAACGTAGTGCACTTCCGAAAATAGTATTTACAGTAATGAATTCGTTGTAAAGTTACAATTTAAACTTACAACGAAGGTTATGAAGTGATTGACATGAAATAAGCCTCAGTATATTATGCCTTCCCCCGTAGAAACTTCACATAGAATCAGATTTATAATAAGAACCACATCTATATGAATGGTTGATAGTTACAGAAACCATTGTAGTGTGCATCTATGTGTAGATAAATCTCTGCATTTTAATTAAAAGTTTTGTGATTAGGAGAAGAGGTATATTGTAATGAGGTTTCACGTCAAACTCATTGAAAAATGACTAAATAACTTTACTGTTACACAGATGAATTTCCTTACTGTCATTACCAGCAATAATTCTTCACCACAAAAACTGATTCACTTATTTACCATGTAAATTATTTATATACTCTGAAATATAATTGGGATCCTCTCCCTCCCTTCTTCCAATAAGGTATTCAATCATAAATACTGTTGTCTCATTAGCATAAAGTAGTTAGTGAATCGAACAATAATTGGTTCATTTCTAAGTTAAATGCAGGCATTTCAAAAAATCAGATTTTCTCGTTCTGATACTGTGCTCTAGGTCTTCTTAGTAGATAAGATCAGATAAAACTTTATGAGTTTGATTGGTTTATTTATATATTCAGATTCCCACAGTCTACGTTAAATAGCTCCATTTACTAAATGTTGTCAGTGAAGTATATTAACCGGCAAAAAAAAGAAATCAAAATTGACAAATTACTTTCAGAAAACCGGAGTTCAACATCCATGTTCATAACAAAGTTGATTGCCTTTCCGATTTTATACGATATTTTTGCAAAAATCACTGATTAGTCAAAATATTCTCAGTTAACAGGACGTATAAGCCCCGTGTCAGACTCAAGTTTACACAGCGTTCATATTTGACTAACGAGGATAAGTGATAAATTATAGATCAATCCATCTGGATACAGTGGGGAAATCTATGGCTATAGTTATATGACATGTGTTGAGTTGAAAGTGTTTAACTTTTAGTTCAAGTGAATTTTTTACTGCAATAACAGGTGATTCAAAAAGAGTAACTAACTTTTTGAACAGTTTTTCAGAAGACTATTACACTTATTCTGAGTATATATAAATCGATTATTATTATTATCATGTTCTAATAAGCCAAAATTTTCATTAAACTGACTAGCTGTATCATATTATTTGTCATTTAGAAACTATAATCAATGCATTCATATCCTCAGTTCCTAGTCGTTATTGTCACCGACTTGTATAAATGTTATTCTTCTTATAGGTACATTGTGTGGTCAGATTTTGTATGTATATAAACGGATGAGTGAAATGTAATCTGACTGTTTGGCGGTTGGCTCAGTGGTCTTATTTTCTTTATTATGGATATAGTGGACTGGTAATAACAGAGTAAATGTATGTGTATCCTTATTGGTTCTATCGACATTACTATTTTCCATATATTGTAACTGGCTCTATTCTCAATTTATAATACCTGTTATGTTTAAGTTACATGACATGATGTATCTAAGAATACAACTAAACACATCCTATTAGATCAATAGTAAATGAACAAAAATGAATCTACGTTTCGAGAAATGCAGATCACAGAATTGAGTTCTGTAATCCTTTTTCTAGAGAATATCAATAGACAGACAGACAGTTGTAACGTAGAACATGGTACATGCGTACGTCAGTTCAAGTTGCCATGCCTCAATTAACAGATAGAGATTAAATTGTCGAATCAAATCCCAGAGTGGGGAAGATAGTAGCAGAGTTAGTATTCATGGAAGGGAATGGAGAGAAATTTAAGAAAATATGATCCAGTAAAGAGAAAATTATGATAAGTTCAGAAACTTAGGATTTGGAGGAAGACAAGGAATGGATGCACCTGCGCCATTGCCAACGATTTTGAGCCATATCACCCAAAGTCTCTAACCATTTATTACGAGCGTCACGCGGACCCCAACCAGGTAGTCTGCACCTATTAACATGGCTAAGCCCAATTGTCAATGACTTCATGGACTGGTGCCATGTTTTGGTTTGGCCGCCCCTAGCTTTCTTCCAGCCTACTGCTACACCAGACAGCATTGCTCGTCGAGGTAAGCGGTGGTTAGGCATACGTAACACATATCCTAACCACCTCAGCTGATGAAGATTTACTACTTCATCAATAGACTTACCGTATATACCTAGAATATCAATAAGACTATCAAAGTAAATAATCTCAGTTAGAATAGATGATATACATCAATGAATTGTGTATGAAAACACTATTACCAAAAAACATTTATACTACTCACTTTATGATTAAAGTAGTGCTCAAATTTATCTCGTGCTAAATATAAGCATTGATTCCATGTGAATGGACGTGAGCATAAAAATCGTCCAATATTAGGGCTTAATTGATCTTGTAATAAATTCATTCGTTTAATCCATTGTTGCGTTAACAGCCTATCATTCTCATACAACTCTGACGTAATGATAACATTATTGTTATAACTACTACTACTAACACTATTATTATCATTAGTAGAAGTAGTAGTAGTAGTAGTAGTAGTAGTAGTAGTAGTAGTATCATGTGTAGTTTTGTTAAGAAGAAACATTAAAAATGTTAAATCTGATACTAATTGATGTGTTTGTTTATTAGACTGTTGAGAATTCCATGCATGTAGAAATGTTTGTAATTTCATTGGTTTCAATGTGAATTGACTTGCAAACTGTTTTATTTAATTTCATATGAAAAAGAAAAAAAAAACAAGAATTCAACTGAGATAGTTACATGAAGCTGTTTTGAATTCGTTATATACTGATGTTGGTTGGGTATACTACTAAAAATCAAGAAGTGCTAATGCTTAACTTCAGAATATTCTTGACATTCTAGTGAGAAGTTATGACTGGTGAAGTTTAGACATGTTAAGAGTGAAACCATTAACACGAATGACAATCAGGTGATCACCACGTTATATTACAAATCGATGAAAATGAAAATGTTATCACCGGATGCCTGCTCAGATGTTGATATGCCGGACACCTAATGAAGATTGATTAACTTCGAGAACTCTGCTTTAGAACATTATTTCAATTATTATAACTGTGGATAGTGTAATCACTTCATTTCTATGACTGTTATGTTCTTACCTCGTCTTTCCGTTTAGTATATTTACTCTTAGTATATTGTTTGTTACTATGCACTACGGTTACTTTGTTGCGTACAAGTTGTACCCATTCACTGCCACTCCTTCCTTTGTTCAGTATCAATATTAGATTCTTGATTGGTTTAATGTGTGGTCTGATTTTACGTATATATAAAGGCATGACTAAAATACAATACGTTCTCAGTTCTCTCAGTCTTCCGATTCCCAATTCTGGTTCTTCTATTGCCGGCCTGGAGGTGAATGGGCTTAGGTCGGTCGCGCATTATCAACTAGGCACACTTCATTGGCGTTCGCGTCTGAAAACTAAAACCCTCTCTTTCTTCACATCATAACAGATGTGCAGAGAGTTAGTCGTTCGCCAACTTCAAGGCTGCGGATTCGATTCTCTGGTGAAATCGAGAGTGTACATTGTTGAGTCCCATACTAGAGACTATTGATTTTTAATAGTACCTAACCAAATATCAATCTGTAGTGAATTTAAACAAATTCAATAAGAAATTTAAAAAATTTAAGAGAAAAACTAGAAAAAACGGCAAGATAAAGGAGGAATATTACAAACCACTAAAATTCACTTCATTTATCATTGATCAAAATAAAGACAATTCTATGAAGAAAGTTTAATTCATGATGTTAACAACTAAAAGTAATCTAGAATAAAACATTGAAGCGCTAGGATCTTGATAACATTTCATAATGTCGCGTTCATGAGTATTGAAATTAAAAATAACACAACTATACAGAGATTTTGAGAAATCGATTTCAGTCGTCTATAAAGAATATCTATGCATACATTGCTGATCTAATAGTACATATCAAGGATAAATTACTAAAATTAAGTCACCTCAATTTATATCTACCTATTTACTTACTAGTATGAAGAATTTCTTATTGGTTACAGAAATTGAGATTTCTTAAAACGTATGTGTCTACCCTTGTTATTTGGAATATAATTTGTTCCTGTTCAAACGTGTTCTGATTTGGGATCTTGTCAAGTGTTCGGTGTCTAAGAATACTAAGCAATAGAAGTATTTGGGTCGTTATATATCTAGAAACATAACAGTGGCGACGGGGAAAAAGGAAAACACATTCAAAATGCCGATATCAGATGACCAGCTCAATCGAATACTACAACAACAGCAAGCACAACTCGATGCACAAATGCGGTTGTTAGAAACCCTTACGCAACAGCTGAACATCCATTGTTCAAGTTCACACGCTTTTTCAAGTACTTCTTGTGATGCAGTTGCCAGCAGCATACCAGAATTCTATTATGACCCCGATAGTGGAAATACCTTCCTCATGTGGTTCAAACGTTGGGAAGACACATTCAGAATAGAATTCTGTAAACAAGATGATGCATGGAAAACTTGATTGCTGATGCGTAAGCTGGGAAGTAATGAGCATGCACGCTATGCTGATCATATATTACCAAAGTTACCTCGAGAGCTCAGCTTCGATGAAACGGTAGCTCAATTATCAGAGATATTCGGCGAATCATCTTCATTGTTTAGTATTCGTTATCAGTGTCTTAATTTGGTGAAACGCGAAACTGATGAATATGGTGCTCTAGCAGACATCGTCAACAGAGAGTGTGAACGGTTCAAGTTACGCTCGTTGACAGAAGACCAATTTAAATGCCTTATATTCATCAAAGCACTTCAATCACCTCAAGATGCTGAGATTAGAACTAGACTCTTAACTCGACTGGATCAAGATCCAAACATCACACTCAGAACATTGACAGATGAGTGTAAGCGGCTACAAAACATCAGACACGACAATCAGTTAATTGAACAGGTAAATCCTAATTTAACCTGCAGTAGTGTCAACGCTATTACTAGGTTAAAAGCTCAAAAACCGAGAACAAGTGGTAACAAACCAACGACTGCATGTTGGTTATGTGGTGATTGGCACTATGTACGATTCTGCCCATTTAAGAAGCGTAAATGTCAGAAGTGCAATAAATGTGGTCATAAAGAAGATCATTGCCCACCGAATCGTACGTCTCAGCCCAAAAAGAAACATAGACGTCCTCGACACATGGTGAAGTCAGCCGAATCTCAATCACTTTCTCTGGTAGCAGCCTTTCAAACAGACTATGACATTCAGAGAAAGTATGTTACTATTCAGATTAACGGCATACCAGCTCGTCTTCAAATTGACACAGCATCCGATATCACCCTAGTGTCTAGAGAAACATATAACCTGCTTGGGAAACCGCCAATAAAGCCATCTAAGAAAATTGCTAAAAACGCTTCAGGAGGAGTCCTGCAACTGGTTGGCGAATTACAGTGTGAATTTTCCTTCAACGGAAATAGCTGTAAAGGAATATGCTATCTTACAGAACGACCATACCTTGATCTCCTTGGTCTTGATATGCTAGAAAAACTTGGAATAATGGATGTACCCATCAACAGTGTTTGCAGCGTGTCGTGTCCAACATTAGACACCCCTATACGTGCAAAACAGACAGGTGGAAAGTTACTGGAAAAGCTGAAGAGACAATTCGCTCCTGTTTTTCAAAATACCCTTGGTCACTGCACCAAAATGAAAGTTCATCTACCCGTGAAACCAGATGCTAAACCCATTTTTCGTCCGAGACGTCCTGTACCATATGCTGTTCTTGAATTAGTTGATCAGGAACTTAATCGTTTGCAGCAAGCTGGAGTAATCCAACCGGTCAATTACTCTGCATGGGCAGCGCCGATCGTAGTGATTAGAAAGTCCAATGGAACACTACGCATATGTGCTGATTTCTCAACCGGTTTAAATGATGCATTGGACGTATATCAATACCCGTTACCAGTTCCTGAAGACTTGTTTGCTAAGCTAAATGGTGGTACATGTTTCGCGAAAATAGACTTCTCCGATGCCTATCTGCAAGTAGAAGTAGATGATGATAGTAGAGAGCTTCTGACTATCAACACTCATCGAGGGTTATTTCAATACACTCGCCTACCATTTGGCATCAAGACAGCACCTGCTATCTTTCAGTAAATAATGGATACGATGCTAACAGGTATACCTGGTACAGCAGCTTATCTAGATGATATCATAGTTATGGGTTCCACTCACAGTGAACTTTCTGATCGACTACATCAAGTTCTTAATCGAGTGTTGGAGTACGGTTTTCACCTACGTGAAGAAAAGTGTATCTTCTTCATGCATTCGATCAAATACCTTGGTTTCATCCTAGACAAGAACGGTCGCCGACCAGACCCTGCCAATATAGAAGCCATTCAGAAAATGCCTGTACCAACTGACGTTCCTTCGTTAAGATCCTTCTTGGGATTAGTTAGTCATTACAGCACATTTTTGCCTGAAATGCATCGAGTGAGAGGTCCTCTGAATGAACTACTAACAAAAGATAAACCTTGGCAGTGGTCAGGAGAATGTCAAGCATCGTTCGACAAAGTCAAGTCAATGCTCAGCTCGAAGCTTCTGTTAACACACTTCGATCCCAGCTTGGGAATTGTTGTTGCATCTGATGCCTCTAGTCATGGAGTCGGAGCAGTGATATCCCACGTGTTTCCAGACAAATCAGAAAAGACAATTGCTCATGCTGCTAGATCACTCACCCCAGCCGAGCGAAACTACAGTCAAATTGAAAAGGAAGCTCTTGCAATCGTTTTCGCTGTTAAAAGATTTCATAAAATGCTGTATGGCCGTCAGTTTACTCTTCTGACAGATCACAAACCATTGATTGCAATCTTCGGTTCTAAAAAAGGAATCCCTGTTTATACGGCTAATAGACTACAGCGCTGGGCAACAATGCTTCTGAGCTATGATTTCAACATCAAGTATCAGTCAACAAATACTATTCGTCAGGCCGATGCCCTCTCACGACTAGTTGGAGTTCAACACCCTGGGCCGGAGGACATGATCATTGCCTCCATATCAGTTGACCCAGAAATACGGAGTGTAGTAGCGGATGCCATTAGAAACACTCCAGTGTCGTCAGATGAAGTCAGAGAAGAGACTCTTCGAGACCCAGTTCTACAAGAAGTTAGAAAGTGCCACCTAGAAGGGTGGCCCTCGAAGACCAACTCTACGGAGCTTCAGCAGTTTTACCAGCGCAGGCTGTCTCTCTCAATCATTGACGACTGCCTTCTGTTCGCCGAACGCGTCATAATTCCGAAGAAGCTACAACCAGCAGTGCTCGAACAGCTGCACGCAGGACATCCCGGAATAAATCGCATGAAAGCGCTAGCACGAAGTTATGTTTACTGGCCGCAATTAGACACTCAGCTTGAGCAGCTATCCCGTTCGTGTACTAAATGTGCATTAGCAACAAAAGCACCAAGGAAAGCAGAGTTGCAATCATGGCCAATACCACACTCACCGTGGCAGCGTATACATTTGGACTTTGCTGGTCCACTTCATGGACAAACTTACCTTCTGGTAGTTGATGCTTACAGCAAGTGGCCAGAAATTTTCCTCATGGAGCATCCAACCGCAAGCTGCACAGTCAGAAAATTACGTCAATTATTCAGTCGTTTCGGGGTTCCAGAACAAATAGTCAGCGACAACGGAACACAGTTTACGTCTGCTATCTTCTCAGACTTGTGTCGCCAGAACGGAATCAATCACATCCGAACACCTCCATTCCACCCTTAATCAAATGGCCAAGTAGAACGCTTTGTTGGTACATTTAAAGATGCTCTGAAAAAATCAAGAGGGGAGGGGACAACCGAAGAGATCTTAGAGAGGTTCTTGCTTATCTACCGTTCCACACCGAACCCTCAGACAACTAACGGGGTCTCTCCAGCAGAAGCATTACTGGGCAGAAAAATACGGACACATTTCGATAGCATCCGTCCAACGCCAGCTCTTGAGCCTCAACGAAACGTAAAGATGGAGAAACAGTTCAATCGTCGGCATGGGGCGCAAAGACGATTGTTCACTGTGGGTCAAAGGGTACTTGCTATGGACTATCGAGGCAAACATCCTACCTGGACGGCTGGTCGGATCGTGCAAAAGAAAGGAAATGTGGTGTACGAGGTGTCTGTTGGCTCAGAAGTCTGGGTGCGTCATGCGAACCAACTGAAACCAACCTGCATCGCCAACAACGAGACGCAGTATAGACTACCTCTCGATGTTCTGCTAGACACCTTTGAGATCAACATACCTGAAACAGACAGGACAGTCGCTGTGCAAACGAAGGATGATACCACTTCCTTATTACCTAGAAGGTGGACAAATCGTAAGCACAAACCAGTACAACGGCTGCAGGTGAATCCTAACACCAGATCCTACGAATCTGCTCAAGGGGGAGGTGTTAGTGGGATATAGACCGGATTAAAGCATGCTCAGTGCATGATCGTGATGGCGCGCGCTGATTGGCTATTTCTAAACCAATCAGCTCTAATGGATTGTTGCAGAAGATTCTGGAAGCTTCTAATGTAAATACTATAAATACATTAACGTTTGTCTAACTAACGATTCCTGCTTCTGTCTACCCTTGTTATTTGGAATATAATTTGTTCCTGTTCAAACGTGTTCTGATTTGGGATCTTGTCAAGTGTTCGGTGTCTAAGAATACTAAGCAATAGAAGTATTTGGGTCGTTATATATCTAGAAACATAACAGTATGTCTAAGCACTATCCAGGTGAATGTATGTGTGATCAACAAGGAGCCTAATAAATGTGTGCATCGGTCCAAGTTGTCACAATTCAAAAGCACAGTAATATAAAGGGAAGTAGAAATCACTTCAATGATAACGGTAAAGAGAACAAAGAAGAATGAACAAAGAAAATATAGTTCATGGATTGCATGGAAATGAAGCTATAAAATAATTTTAAGCTTATCATTTAGAGAGGACAACAGATGGAAATACTTGAGCCATTGTGACCGATTCTGAGCTATGTTACCCAAGTGAATGTAAATCAGTCACTAATATATTTGGGTGACTGAATTCGTCATAGATTAATGTTGCCAGGGTACCATTGATGAATTCAATCAAGTAAACTTAATACCAATCTTCATAAACCATCTCAATTCAAGTAATATATCTTTTGATCATGTAGTCAATTCCAATCATCTATCACCTTCAGAATATTTATTTACAATTACTTACAAATTTAAGTGGAAACTAGCATCAAAGGTTATTAAATATGTAAGTTGTATGAAACAATGGCCTAGATATTTCATCTATTATTCAGGCCGAACCTGTGATCAGAAGTGACATACTGAATCAGTTTTCTTAGTACAGTCCCATAACAGTTCCCCCCCCCCTTTTCATTTTTAAGTTACTTTTGATACACATATATGTTCATCTCTTCGTTTAAATTCATCATGCAGTAGACAATAATCTTTCAGATGTATCTTCTACATGATATTATTATCTGTCGATTATTAAGAAACTTAGATTAAACACTTTAAAAACTTAAATGTTGATGATATTCACATAATTACATTAAGAATGTAACAAATTATCATTTCATATTATACTACTATGTGTAAATTATTAAGAATGCAGTATACAGTATACAAGGCTGATATTAACGTTCAGAGTGATTAGACACAAATGAACAATGGTTAGTCAATCAGACAGGTATAATTAACGTAGATCCTGGCACAAAGTTGTGTAGGTTCATGTCGCCAAACTATATCAAGTTAACAAGAAAGATAGTACAAGAGTTTACATACTATGATAGCAATAATACTCTTTACTCACCACTATTCTTTGGCCTAACAGTCAAAGGTTTCATCAACTGATATGATGTCATGATTTGGTGTTAATATTGCTGTGCTAATGAGTTGTGACAACTTGAACCGATGCACATATATGTTAGGTTCTATGTTGTGCATGATCACATAAACATATAATATAGTGAGAAGTCGTGACTGGTGGAGTTCAGACTTGTGGGGAGTGAGACAGTTATCACCAATGACAATGGATGATCGTCGCGCTACACATCACAAATTGATGGAAGTGGGAATTCTACCATTAGATGCCGACCCAGTGGTGCAGATGGTTAGGCGTTCGCGTCAACCTGAAGCCTCTGGTGCGGAATCTGGGGTGCGCACTACTGAGGAGTTCCACGCTAGAACGAAACAGCTGTCCAGTGCTCCCTTGTTGTCAATGGTATCCTGCCAACATCAATCTGTGATGTATTCAATCAAACAATACAATAATTTACTGACATTTAGTCATTGAATGCACACTGCTAAGCTGTCACCAATTAGGATGAAAATGTTTTAGAGTACTTCTTAGTTTACGATAGTGATGATTAGTAAGTAACAAAACTATGTCAATTGTATGTATTGTATGTTAAAGAAAAAGGCAATATGTGTCATCAATTTTATTACTTTATAAAAACATACTACTTACAAGTAACATCAAATTAACACTGAAATACATAAAGGAGTGGTGTGTTATACTAGAGAAGTTTTCCATAAATCGTCGGTGAACAGTTCAGTAAGAAAATGAAAGAAAAGTCAAAGTAAGCGATATATGTATATGTAAAGTCAGGAGTATCTCCAACTGTGTAATAATCTGTACTTAAGAGGATTATACAAACGAGAACTGGTGATTGTTTTCTAAGAAAAAATGTACTCACCATAACCATAATTAGGATACACGAGCAGCTGAATAATATAGAGGTGAAGAAGACTGGTGAAGTTATTCGATGGCTGTTCCAGTGAATTCTGATTCACTGAAATGAATTTTTCAGAAGATGTAAGACGTGAAGCTGCTTTCTAACTGAGACTGGATTAGATTCGTATGTATTTTAACTAACGCGCTGACTAATTCAGGAACTCTTCAGGGGTCTTTTACACTACATTTATGGAAATAAGTACATGGAGTTTTGTCATAGTAACAAATTTTTTGAGCTACACTCAAACTTAAGCTAATGTTGAATGAAGGGGAAGCAGTACTGATACCTTAATTTGATGGTCAGGTTCGGCTATTGTAATGATTCAGACGATTTATGTTGATTGAGATATTTAATTATTCAATTCTTACCATTCCATCTAAATCGTTTGTAGAGCTGCAAAAATATAAATAATAAACCTTCGGTTTCAGTAAGAAGTTGTGTTACTGACTGTACAGAGGTATTTTGTCAATAAAGTGTTTACCACAGATAACCAGAATTGCAGTGATGCTGCTTTCTCATAATGGAAAAAAACAGGTTTAGGAATAGTTATCCCTTAAGGTGGATACCTCTTCTTGTAGAGATCACCTCTAATTCAGCTTTTTTTTCAGGTACACCAAAAGGAAGAACCCTTCCACAGTGTGGGTGACCGGGAAGTGATAACTCCACACATCACACCTTACTAAAATCACTGAAGATAACCGTCTATTTTTAAACAAGCCACTGGGTTACTACTGCACACTACTGAAATAGAGGGGGGGTGGCTTGTTTAGTAAAGCATTCAACTTTTAACCACAGAGTTTCAGGTTCCAGTCCCGTTTCACTTTATTTTAGGGCAGTTCGTTATTTATGATGTATAACTCAATGTCAAGTGCATAGATTTGTAGTTAGTAGGTTAGTTACATCATTATCACTGTTGAAAGTATCCAATAAATATCCAATAAAACAAAATTCTAATTAATGAATAGCTCACTTTTTCACGTGCCCATTCTATACAATGAATTGGTAGTGTAGGAAATGATTTCAATGTACAATATGGAATTGTATTCAATTGACTGTCAATATTTCCATGTCCATCTACATTACTATTATTAATATTAGAATCATCATCCATTTGACTATTATATGATTCAGTTAAATTAGGTAAAATAACTTGAACATGACCTTTAGTACCTAAAGTACCAGATTCAAATAGTGGTAAATGTAGATTGATACAACGTGAATCTAAATAACGACGTGTTTGTACACAGTCTAAAGCAGCTAATACAACTCCATGCTTATTATTATGTAAAGAATGTGAAGATGAGCTTATCAATTTGTGATTAGCGCAATTTAATGCTTGTAATAAAAAATCATCAGTGAAAATAGATTTTTCTGTATTTGGCCAAACTGTAATTGTAAGAAAAACAAAGAACAATGTAATAAATATAATTTAAACAAATGAAAATAATCTGCTTGTAAAGCATTGTCTAACGAATTTGACTGAAGTTTAATTGATGGACTCAAACCTAGGGAGATAACGGTACTATTAGGTGGCTAGGGATAGTGGTAGAGAAACTTTGGATTTGGATTTCGTGCTGCTCACACTACAGTAAAACGTACTTGATAGAATTAGTAGTTTCTGTTGGATTCGAAAACGAGTCAATCAGTTTCGAATTCTGTGATGTAATCACAAGAAACTGGTTGAAATACAGTGATTATTGAATGGACGAATGCCACATACTACAAAACACAAATTGAGCAGGGATTTCTGCTGAATACTAAAACTAATCGCTCAAGCGATAATAATATCGTACTTACTGTAGTGAAGTATTTTTAAAGTCATCTCACAACATAACTCAATAGGATTATTACTGAATTTCTAAATGACTAAAGATATGTAGGCTGTTTTCTCAGCCTTGAGGTTTAACTCCGACATCATGATGATTGAAATATGAATAGAAAAGTTTGAATTTCACACAACGAACTGATATTAGTTAGAAGACCATTTAAAACAAATATTTCGTCTAAGTATGACACTCATGACCAGTAAGCATCTGGGAACTTAATGAGAACGATTCCTTGAATTCCGGGGGTCGTGGTGAACGCCTAACAATTACACCACTAAGTCAGCAGGCAGTCATTTGCAGCTCCAACTTCAATCAATCTCTGGAACGGTGAGTAACCTAATCTAATGTCATTAGAAGATAACTATTTCACTTCTGATATAGATAAATTCTACTGATCACGGTTCCTAAATAGAGCTCCGGACTTACCTCCTGAAGTCAGCCAACCATAAGGATATGTTTATTATTAATGCATGATGTGGAGAGTGCCGAAACGAACATTCGCCACTAAGGTCCTATGTGCGATCTCCCCCCCCCCGTGAGACCATGGATACGCGCTGGCTAGGGATACTAAACTAAGAACAACCGGCTGTTCAGTGTCTTTTGGTTATTATTGGTTACATAATTAATATCAGTCCATGATTCGAGATTCAAACATATGAACCTTTACAACAAGCAATCATAATTATTAAACAACTGGATGAGTTTAAGAGACAATACTGGACATAGAATTCTTAATAGTTAGAGTTTACCATTGAAAGATTTATCTAAACTAATTAGAGGATGACAATATATTGGCTACTGACCAATAGACAATTAATGCGAAGATTTCAGCTTTCTGAGAGTTCAGACGATGTTTGATTAGATAAATAATGACACTATTTGATTGTAAATGCTGAACGACGAGGCAATTCAATCCTAAGATCAGATTTGGTCCATTTTAGACTGTAGATATTTCTTGTCGACAAAGTATCAAATAGCATGAATTCCAAGCTCAAAACTTGCTACGTCGAATGCTTACAAATAACCAGGAATTAGTTGGGTTTAAAAAGTAGACGCCATATGTATGTAGAGTTAACATTCATTTTCTACTAAATAATGACAAGGTTGCTTACTCTTGCCCCCTCCGTTTCTGCTGGTGCTTAACTGAATTATTAAAACTGCAACATCTCAAAGCTAGTACGAAATAAAGCAGATAACATAGATACAAACAGACAATTTGGACTTTTCAGATGACCCAGCTCTACGATCCCACTCACGGCATACAATGCAGGTGAGGATGGACAATGTGGCAGCAGCCTCAAAATACAAAAAGAGGAAAGCAAGATCCTTGATACAAAACGACGAGCACCAACCCAATTACACTTGACGGAGAATCTCTGAAAGATGCAGAAACGTTTACATAACTGGGCACCATTATCAACAAACAACTAGGATCTGATACAGATGTGAAGACACGGATTGACAAGGCAAAGAACGGACAGCTTTTCTACAACTGAAAAGCATTTTAAACTTAAACTAACTGTTAGCCAGTATTAAAATCAGAATAGAAGAAGTGAAAACAGTTCTGTTATATAGTGCTGACACTTGGAGAACTACGAAAAGCATCATCCAAAAGTTACAAGTATTTACAATCAGCTAGTTGTGCAAGATAATTCACATCCGTTGGCCAGATACCTTCAGCAACAACCTTCTGTGGTAGAGAACAAATCAACCAAAATCTAGCTTATGAAGAAATTAGGAAAAGTCGCTAGAAGTAAATATAACACACATTGACGAAGCAAACTCGTCATAAGCCAAGTATAAACTTCGAATCCTGAAGGCCAAAATAAACAAGGAAGACCAAAGAACACATTGGTTTGAGGATTGAAGACAGACATGGAAAGAATGAACAGCACTTTGGAAGAACTGGATAGGAGATTTGAGGACAGAGCTGGTTGAAGAATACTAGTCGGTGGCCTACGCTCGACGTGGAATAAGATACAACCGATTCAATGAGTGACAAATGTCATGCTTGTCAAATCTGTAGTACTGATCGAACTCTAGGTAAAATCACAATATACCCTACTAAACTAAATATTTGGAAATCTCTTACGTAATGTATTGGTGTTAATTAGTTGTAAATAAACGGCGAGAAACCGTAAATCTTAAGTAACAAACTGTTTCACAGTTCAAAACACCTTGCATCATATTGACAAAAACTCAGTAATTGATCATTCTAAACGTCTCAGTCATGCATGATTAGGATTGCTCAGTTTCAGCACAAGTAGACTGTAAAGGTAGATGATACAGGATTCCATCAGTCTAGGAGCATCAATTCCCTCACAATTGGAAAGCATAAACTAATAACAAGTGTAAAGTAGCGCGAAACTTATGTTGAGCAAAGTTTCCTGCCGACTACCTTCAGCCATTTTACGTAGGCAGATATTTCACATGCATCTTACATAGATGATAAGCTCATTATTGATTTGAACAGTTAACACTGAACCAAAATAACGAATATCAATTTGATATCACGAATTAGTCTGAATTAGACAACCAATTGACATTTAATAACCATCACAACACCCAATTACCATCAATATCAATTCACTAGTGAGTAACTTCTCGAGGAAATTCTTGGAGTGAGAAGACGCAACTATTGAAATTCAACCGTGAGAGGTAGTTACCCACCGATGGCAATGAATGAGGTTATGCAAACGTATAACGAATTGACTGACTTAGAAATATCAATTGTTGGGAGTAGTCAAATGGTAAAGTGTTCGTCACAGAGTCAGGGGGTTTTGGGTTCGCTCCCTGGTGGGGTCGTGGATGCACAATGCTAAAAAGTTTTATACTATGACGATAAAGTTGTTTAGTGCTTTCTGGCGATTAATGGTTGTCTACCTCAAACCAATTCGTGATATCAAATTGACATTCAACAATCCCCCCCCCATAACAATCAATTACCAAAAATAACAAAATCAAAATCATTCTCACTTACATTTATCACATAATGCTTTCACTGATATATTCGGATTTATTTTTTTTATAGTATCACATGCAATTTGACTTTTTGACATACCAATATGACATGATTGAAATAGAAATTGACGATTTAAATTTGATTTTTCAATATGATCAGGATCAGTGACAATAATACTTGACCAGTTACTATTAATCATGGAATCAGAAATTAAACCGCTCTGTTCAGATTTACATAATTGTTCATACGGCGTACAGATTTGATGCGATTCAGAAGTGTATAAATTCTTTTCAGTAGTATAAAGGTTAAGAGATAAAAAAAAAAGTGAAAGAATAATTATGCAGTAAAAGTTGTTGTAATTGTTGTTAGATAGTGATATTATGATTATAGTATGTAACTTTTAACTGCTGGAAAGTAATGTTTAGGTTGGATTGTGACTGGCAAGTGGAATCTAGGAAGCGCGTTTCATGCTATCCAACTTTAACATTATTTGTGATTAGTAGCTGTATCGAGGCGATCCGCCCAGGATGTACATAGAGCAACAGAAAGTGACCAGTTTCAGTTCATGACTAATCAACAGAAAGACAAAAATTCATACTAGTAATAGGCAGGTAGATTTTATAATTCAACAAATGTCAATAACAACAGTAAAACAAATGAGTAAACTTACAGTTCCACGGTATATTGAATCATCTTGGACAATTATTGGTGAATCTAGAATGAAAAAGCAAACACGAGCTTAATTTACTACTAATATAAATACACATCTAACTGTAAATCAGTACACTACTTGTTCGAATGTAGACGGCTGAATGTGATCATTAAATATCATGTAGTTAATCTGATCTGCGAATAGTTTTGTGTCTGATTGATAAGTTACACTATGAAACCTTGTCTAATTAAAGATATTATAGAGTATTCAACACTTAACATAAATATATATCTGGTTGAGTTGGTCTGTCAAGGTATTGCAGACAACTGATATTTTCTATAGGCATATACAAATTACGTCAGTTAAATGTAATATCCATGGTGGTTAGCAGTATCGAAAGGAAAACTTCGATTTAAGTTTCGCGCTATTCAGAGGTCGTTACTAAGGGGTGCTTTCAACCATGATGAAGCTGATGCTTTCTAGTAAAAGCAAACTAAAGTAACTAGTGAATACCAGGTGGCTACATTACAGCATGCCTGATAAAATTCAATTAACACCAAGATCTAGGCAGATATGATATTGATCATCTCTCGGTGATCAATCGATCTGAGTATCTCAGCACTGTAAGTAGCTTAGAAGTAACCATCACATACTATGAAACTAGGTTACATGAATATAAGTGGACCTGTTAACGAGTATCAGCACGAAAACTAGGGAAAGCATGATTTCTTGCCGAAAAATTCATACATCAGGAAAATACCGTACATGATATCGAGCCACTTCGACTAGTGGTCACATTTCAGCTTGATATATGATAAAATTAGATTGTCACTAAAAAACGTTCTAAGCAAACGTGATATTAGTCACTACTCAGCAAACAACTACAGGAAAGAAAACAGACACTTTACGGGGAAAGAGAAGAAGTTTCCGCCCCCACCCCACCCCACACCGCACAGTTATAGGAAAAGAAGCCTGGAATTCTCCAAAACAATTATTTCCTCCTGAATTTGGCAAAACGTGTACATATATGCAATTGAAGAAAGAAATAAACTGTTCAGCGATGAAAATTTACTTAACGGTGATATCATTTACTGAAAATGTACAAGTGCAATTCATAGTTAATTTTTTCGATGTAAAATAATCTATTATGAAATAGAGATATGAATCATGTCATAAACGAACAAGTCAGAATTCTCACTAGTTAGTGTGATATATGCAATGAAAACAAGATGGTATCGAAACAAAAATGTCTTGGAAATAACGATTATGATGGGGGGGGGGCTACTGGGATCATTTAGGCATATCATGTTATGAAGATGATGTTACGTAATGAGTAAATCGTTAGTGAAAAAGATTAAAAACTATTAAGTATGAAGAATAAGAACTGTAGTAGTAATGGCCAATTAACAATAATCATGAAGAAGAGAAGAAGAATAGAGTAAGAATAATCGATTACTGAAAAATGGTAGTGTCAAGATCATGGTAAAATAAAAGACTGATTGTAATGCTTTTATAAACAAAGATTAGGCTTGAAAATGTGAATTGCTAAAACCTCTACAGTACTTAGCTTATTGTGTCATTTCATTTGACTGAACACATAACTATGAAAGATTTCGGTTGAGAAACATGACAAGAAGTAACCAAGTGCTCTATCCTAGAGCTGTTGATAAACATGTACAAACGCTTAGATGGACAAACAATGTTTATATGTGCTCATTACGCAACATGATCTCTTTTAACTTCATATGTCTAAATGATTTTCTTCATCCTAATACCTCACCATCATAATTGTTATTTTCAAGACAGTTTTGTCTGGATACTAATTTGCTGTCATTACAAACACCAAACTAACAAGTGATAATTCTGACTTATCTATTTTATGACATAATTCATATCTCCATTTCATAATAGATTATATTACTGTCAATTTCGATATCACGAATTGATCTGAATCAGACAACTACTGATCACCTGGAAGCAATGGACAGCTGTTTCGTCCTAGTATGGGACTCCTTAGCAGTGCGCATCCACGACCCCATCTGAGATCGAACCCAGGACTCTCTGGCTCCGCGGCGAATGCATTACCACCTGACCACTGAGTCGGCTCCTAACGGTTGATATTTCCAATTCAGGCAATTTGTGATACGTTGCGCGATCTCCTCCATGCCATCGGTGGGTTGCTGTCCCACACCTGAGCCAGAGGGTTCTGGGTTCGATCTTCGATGGGGTCGTGGATGCGCACTGCTGATGATTCCCGTACTAGGACGAAACAGCTGTTCAGTGCTTCCAGATGATCAATGGTTGTCTGATTCAGATCAATTCGTGACATCAAAACTAACAGTTAACTATCTATACAAAACCCCCCTAATAGATTATATTACATATAAAAAAGTAACTATGAATTACACTTGTACATTTTTAGTAAATAGTATCACCGAAAAGAAAATTTTTATCGCTGACTAGTTTATTTCTTCACTTAGTTCACACATAGATGCACATTGTTAAGTAAATATTGTTACTATTGTAAGCATATCAATACCTTTATCGTCAGCATGAAGAACATTCGATTGTTGCTGTTCTGTTTGACAATCTATTGTAGTTGGTAACATTTGAAGAGAAGAATTATCATTAGATATCAATGAATTGTTAATTAGAGTACTATTTATAGATTGTTCATTGTTTTCATGTTGTTGTACACTGTGATAAACAGAATGTTGATGAATAGAATTATTATTCACATTGTTCATTGAATGTTTATCATCAGATCTATTAGTGGCTACACCTAATAAGGCTAAATTTTTTAATAATTCACAACCAATTGCACCACAACCAACCTGTAATAAAGGATATCAAATATTAACAAAAGGTGAAAATATTATACAACACAAGTGAATTCAAGAAGATGGAACTCTCAGAATTATTTACTGATGGATTATGTTGTATAGTTCCACTGTGTACCTCATTAATACTTCATATGTTCAAAGTAAACTACAGAAGTTATTCTAAATGTGAGTCATCATCATCAATGCCTGTTACCCCAAATGGAACATAGACCGCCCACCAGCATTCTCCAACCAACTCTGTCCTGGGTTTTCATTTCCAGCTCTTCCCAGGTGCTCTTCATTCTCTTCATGTCTGTTTCCAATTCGCGACGCAATGTGTTCCTGGGTCTTCCTCTTTTTCTTTGGCCTTTAGAATTCCATGTTAGTGCTTGTCTTGTGACACAGTTGGATGGTTCGCTCAGTGTGTGTCCAATCCACTTCTATCGTCTTTTCCTAATTTCTTCCTTGGCTGGAAGTTGATTAATTCTCTGCCACAGAAGGTTGTTGTTGATAGTATCTGGCCAGCGAATCCGAAGAATCTTACTCAGACCAGTAAAAACCAAATGTGAGTACTAAATACTAAATATTCTTCATTAGTCAATCAGAATACATCTTGATTAAACCAGTATACAAATGAGATAATCGTCGTAACGAATTTACAAAAGGTTTAAGTCAGTTAGAAAACAGTAACTGGAGTGAATAATTAATTAATTAATTAATTAATATAAGTAACAATATGAAAGGTATGCAGATTACACTTGAATGATGCATTTCCCAATGTTTCTAACAGTCAAATAAACGCGAATCAGTCAATGCATGTTACCCCATTCGGAGTATAAGCCGCTGACCAATTTCCTCCAACCAACTTTGTCTTCAGATCTCCTTCTCACTTCTTCTCAAGTGCTATTCATTCTTTTCATGTTTATCTCCAATTCCTGAAGTAATGTGTACTTTAGTCACCTTCGTTTCCTTTAAACTTGAAAATTCTATGTTAGTGTTCATCTTGAGTCACAGTTTAATGGTCTTCTTAAAGCATGTCCTATCCACCTCCAGCGTTTTTCTCCTTTCATCCTAGTTGAAAGTTGGTTTGTTCTCTGTTGTTGCTGATGGTGTCTGGTCAATGAATGTAAAGTATTTTGTGCAATGATACACAAAAAAGTATAGCGTAAAACCTAAGCTAAAAATTACAAAGGTTCTTAACATTACATTAAACTGCTAAAAGATAGGGTTCAAAGTAGAATGCAATTCCGAATTCGGCGAAATTCAGATAACACTGTAATAGCATAGGCAGCTGTAAGATTGAGAAACGTAAGTAGTCCATGCAGTTCACATTACAGACTATTACGTAGAAAAATATCTGGTGTTCCTAAAAACAGCGACACAATCAGCAAGAACCATTCAAACTTAGGTTTTATCTCAGTTGATATTTGAGAGTAATATGTATTTCTAAACTTCATGAAACATTATTCACCTTATAGGAAGTGAAATTTAAAGGAAGTAAAGACAATACACAAAGAAGAATGTGGTTACTTTTTAATTTACTTACAATCTCATAAAATATTAGTCTATTAGGTAACAGAAAGCGATTACATCAATCAGAAGTTTCATTGATCATAAGAGTCACAAGAACATTACGTTATATTCCAAACGATGATAAGGTTAGCGCTGTTAGTAGCGCCATGGCAATGCTATTTGATAATATCTATTCAGCAGCTTAATTGACCATTACATGGTATGAAGCGCAGTAGGGTCCTCGGTATGGAGTGGCTAAATTTTTCTTTAAATTCTTTTTTAGACAACTATTGCAATCTAGCTTCTAATTCATTTTGAGAAGAGGTAGCTTACCACACCATTGTGTGACAAGATAGACTTCTTGAATTAGAATATGGAGATAATGTAGTTCTGTTGGGTAAAGATGCTGACAAAATGGAGTTTTTTAACTACCTTAAGCATCAATGTAAGCATTATTGGGGAGTGATTCTCCCCATCCAAATGCAGAACGTTCTTCAGTATTGGCTTGAGTAGCCGCCGAAATTAGTGACAGGGAGCGAAGAAGTTCAATGTGTTGACCATTCTACTTATCTTGGGAGTTTCATCAATCCTGATGGTCTGGTATCCAAAGAAATCTCGGCTCATATACAGAAGGCCCGATTGGCTCTAGCCAGTCTGTGTAAATCGATTAATGAAGTAATAAATTTTAATCAGTTAAGCTGGTTAGGAAATGTGTTACGTATGCCAGGCAACCACCCACTTCCATGAGCAATTATGTCTGGTTTAGGAGTAGGCTGAAAAAAAGTTAGGGGCGGCCGAATTAAAACATGGCACTAGTCCATTAAGACAGTGACATTTGAGCTGAGCCATGTTAATAGGTGCAGTCCACGTGATGATAGCATTCAATAGTTAGAGACCTTAGGTAACATGACTCAAAATCGTTCTCACTTGTGCAGATTCATCTATTCATTATTCTCCTCCAAATTCTAAGTTGCTAAATTCATCATAATTTTCTTTTTACTGAATTTTAGTTTCGTAAATCTTATCTTCGATAGCTAATACTCTCCATTAATACTAACTCTGTTAGTAACTCCACTACTCTGAAAGCTGGTTCGACAATTTTCATTTGTACCGGCTAATCAAGGCATGACAACTTGAACCAAGTTCTAAATTGTAGCTGACTGACTGACACCATTGTGTTTCGAAATTTTGTCAGAGGGGTTGAAGAGAATTCATTCGAATGGCATTCTCATAACATGTGGTTCATTAATCTTCCAATTTTTTTCGATCTAGCCTCGTACCTTTCTGATACATTACATCTGATTAGCAACTTAACCTTCACATCTTTAACCATTGGAAATTTCGCTTCCTGACAACGAGACCATAAAAACATTTGAAGTATCATTGGCTTCGTTTTACGAAACAGTGGTGGTTTCTCTACAGCCCATACCTTTGAGATCCTAATCGAAGACGGATAATCCAACACAATAGCCTCTCTACTAACTTCTTTACAAAGGAGGACGGATTAATTACCTAATGTTTTCGAGAATAGTTTAAGGCTCTTCTAGATGACTTGGACTTTGCAGATAACCTAGCTCTTCTTTCTCACACACAACAAATGCAGATGAAGACGAACAAGATAGCAGCAGCCTCAGTAGAAGTAGGCCTCAACATACACAAAGAGAAAAGCAAGATCCTTCGATACAAAACAACAAACACTAACCCAATTACACTTGACGGAGAGATTCTGGAAGACATAGAGACCTTTACATATTTGGGCAGCATAATCGACAAACAAGGAGGGTCTAACTCGGATGTGAAGGCGCGGATTGGCAAGGCAAGGGCAGCATTTCTACAACTGAAAAACATCTGGGACTCAAACCAACTTTCAGTCAACATTAAAGTCAAAATTTTCAATACAATTGTGAAGACAGTTCTGTTGTATGGAGCTGAAACCTGTATAGAGAACTACGAAAACCATTCTTCAGAAGATACAAGCATTTATAAACAACTGTCTGCGCAAGATTCTTCGGATTCGTTGACCAGATACCATCAATAAAACAACCTTCTGTATCAGAGAACTAATCAACTTCCAGCCAAGGAAGAAATTAGGAAAAGACGATAGAAGTGGATTGGACACACACTGAGCAAACCATCAAACTGTGTCACAAGACAAGCACTAACATGGAATTCTAAAGGCCAAAGAAAAAGAGGAAGACCCAGGAACACATTGCGTCGCGAATTGGGAGCAGACATGAAGAGAATGAACAGCACCTGGGAAGAGCTAGAAATGAAAACCCAGGACAGAGTTGGTTGGAGAATGCTGGTGGGCGGTCTATGTTCCACTTGGGGTAACAGGCATTGACTGATTGATTGATTAAGGCTCTTGTATAATTGCAGTTTGTCGTCCAGATCATTTGGAATTAGCGAAGCATTTAAACCACCATCTAAGAAGGCACACGTTTGCATAGCCTTTCCACTGGGCTTTAGTAACATGAGTACTATGATTAATCCAACCAGACCAGTAGCGGACTTCTACTGCTTTAATTCTGTTATTATTCCCTAACAACTTTGTTTATTAGCATGTACATCATTAACATCACTAGATTGTTCATTTTTCTTTATGTTCAATAAGGTGTGGTGTTCATGGCCACGTCGTTCTAACATACATGATCTTAGCTACGTGAATAACTTTCAGATATATATCACACGATCTATTTGTGTGTGCAAACTCTATCTTTTCATCTAAGTTTTTGTCCTTAAACTTTAAACAATGACGTAAAGAGTAACTTCAAAGCACTAAAAGTCTAATAGCCCAAGATGCGCGGGTCCCTGTTGTAAGACAAAGTCACCTCCATTAGTGTCTATACAAAATGTCATAATCTTACTACGGTCCATACATAGGTATCATGTTGTCACAGTATCGTTTATTGTATGTAGAAGATCACAGTTTCGATGACGGGAATCGTAGTGCTTCAATATGAAAGAATAAGGCTGTATCCAATAGATACTGCAAAGAAACAGGTAACCTTAATAATGATACATCGGAGCTATGGAAACCATTTTCCCCATTCATAAACATGATTAAGAAAGAAGGTGAATAACGTAAACTCATATAACTACCCATATCTCCAGAGAACAATTTATCGGTTAGGTAGAAATATTATATTACATAATAGTCACATTTTGAACACAGAAGAAATGAACATCAATAAAAACATACCATGAAAACACTTAAATTGCGAACTTTGTGAAGATTGGTCACACCAATACATTTAACTAAAGCAGCATAACGACTCGAAAGATAACTGATGTAAGCAAAAGATAATGAAAGTTAGTGGTAAAAAAATAAACAGATGAGTAAATTTGAAAAAAAAGTGTGTAGAGTGGTTCGATCATTTCATTTACCTTGGAATTCGTATGGCCTTAGATAAGTTGGTGTCTAATGAAATCTCGACAAGTATTAGGAAATCTCCTTGAGCATTTGTTAATATGAGAAGTATGAAAAGTAGGTCCTTAACTCAATTAGAGGATGAGTATACTATGCAACAATACTCTATATCACTCCAAAGATGTGAAACTGGTTATGAAAGTAGAAGGTATTCTAGGGCCACTATAATTTAATTATAGGCACCTTCAAATTACTGCTTATGTTTGTTGGGACAGCCAACTAACCAACGTTGGATCTACACAAGCTGAGGCGGCCCGGATGTATTGTGTTTGCCCAACCACAGCCCACATCGAGGCATAATTTCAACTACAGTACGAATATCTTGAAACTACGGTAAAGTTGGGCAAACTAAAACATAAATTTCATTGACTGTAGGTGCAGATTACTTGGTTGGAGTTTATTCAATGAACTCTATTAATGAATGTAGACGTTAAGTGGTATGACTAGGAATAGGTCACTCTTTATCGCTATCTGGATCCAGAGTTCCAGTATCGCTTTAAATCTACCTTCTATGACTTAAGTTGGATTTTGACTGGCAAGTGGAATCCAGAACGTGCGTTTCGTTCTCCTTGGGACTCGTCGGCTGGATGTACATGCATTCAAATGTTGATGTTCACAATGGGATTTGAACTCAGTTAGTTTTGTGTCGAACGCCACCGCATTCGCCCTTAGACAACTGACTCCTGGATTCCATTTGTTAGTCACAATCCAACTTAAACAATACTTGTAAATAATTCGCTATATCAAGGCAATCAATCCGCTCAGGATGCACATATAGCAACAGACACTGACTAGCTTCAGTCTACAACAAATCAACGGGAATATACAAGTTCATCTTAAAATCTACTTTCTGTTTTCTCAATAATAAATCTATTTTATTACCATTAATAAAATAATTTTCTGACTCCTATGCTAATAATTTCTTTAATTTGGACATATAATGTTAACCTGATATGGCAAACTTAGCTAATGTACAAATGTGCTACAACTTACATCGTTAATGATTAATTGGCTAAATCTACACATCTGAGATTTAAAGGATTTTAGCTGTATATAGTTGAATAGCCTAAAACTATATCTAAATGAATTGTCAGTTAAATACTCTAAAACGTTTCGTTGATTGAAGAAACAGTATTAGTGGAATGAAATTCAACTTTTAATTAAAACAGGACAATCACAGCGACCATGAGTGTCTTTAGAGGTGTATGCGAGCTTGTTACTTTCAGGTTATTCACATCGTGGAAGGATGTTTCTATTTCCTGGACTTGAAAAGGAAACTTGACACCGTAACCACAAACGCTGGTAAAATACGGTTAATTTGTGAATAGAGTTCGGTGTGTTGGCTGCGTACTTTATAAACATTACTGCTAATACAAGAAAGCTGTGAAATACGACCAGATTGAGATTTTCCAATACTTTCTTTCTACTGTGAGGAAGTATTGCGACAATTTTGGCTGTATGAGGGAAACAACTTACTGTTACCACACCCCTGTACAATCGACAGTACAACATTTCCTTCGGACCTTAAGTTTGTTGCATACCACTTTACTTTACTACATCTGGACACTGTAGTCTGCTAGGACCATAAGGAACGATTATTTCAGCCAATGTAGTCATCATGATGGGCAAGTCCAACTACCGTATGAAGGTAATAGCAATGGTCAAGGTGCTAATAATAAATGTATACTTGATGTAAATGTTAACCCATGGAATTCGAGAAATTTTCAATATGTATTATAAACTCGCACATAGTAATACAATTTAATGCTACTACATTTTCTGGAGAAAAAAAAGGAGAAAAATACACATACTACTCACTTTTGAAATTCACTTAGTTCTGTATTTACTTCTAATGGTACAATTGAAGCACAATGAATGTAAAGCTATGCCATGAGTAAAAAAAGAAACAAAGAAATTAGGATGGTTAATTTTGTGGAGATCGGTATTTTTAATTGATTGAATACGTTACGGATTGATGTTGGCATGATACTACTGAAAATCACGGAGCACTCCACAGATGCTTCGCTGTAGTGTGGAACTCCTCAATTGTGAGCACCCGCAGAGGTTTAAGTATTCGCCAATCCGAAGACTCTGGAGTGGAATGTATAGTATACACTGTTAAGAAGTCCCATACTAAGACGAAACGATTATTTAATGCTTCCTGGTTTTCAATGTTACCCTGCCAACATCAATTTGTGAGGTATTCAATCAGTTACAAGGAAATTAATCGAGAAATACGTAAAAACTAAAAACAAACACTCGTACGAAACTATGGTAAACAAAAACGTTTCAATATACTGATAAATATGAAGAGATTGCATCGTAGAAATATTCAGCGATTTCGAAATATACAAGGTTATGTAAATCGTAATGATAAAGAAAAACCACAAGATACAAATAAACTACGAATCCGAAAAAAAAACAAACTAGAGATAATTATCCACTTGACAGACAGGAGGAACGCTTAACCATCAACACCACTATCATCAAGAACACAATATTACGATACGTAATGATCATCCACTACTATTGACTACAGATGATACAGTTTCGCTTTATCTGAACGGCACCATTCATGCTTTCTCACTAAACCTTCGAGGATGTTCTAAAGTAAATCAAAAGTGAGTTGATTGTTATAAAACAATTGAAGTGATTTTTTATGGAGGTTTCAATTTATTGTCTGTATTCATTGCAGATTGATCCGTGTTAGGAACCAATAAAAAATGAGAAACACTGAATAGCTGTATTTTCCTAGTATGGAGCGCTTCAATAGTGTGCACTCACGACAACCCAGTGATTAACCACAGAACATGTGTTTCACATATAACTCTTAACTGTCAGCACAATTGAACCGGTGTCCAATAATAAGATTTTCACTTCAGTCAATCTGCACAGAGTTCAGATATAACGTGCCAAACTGTCAAATTTCATAAGGTATGCAATTTTTTAGTATATATGCTACTTTTCAACACATTCGTTTGATGAAGTAGATGATTTTCTTCAATCGAATGATTTTTTTTTATTTTTAAAGTCAGGTAGTATTGTGAGATATGATTAGAAAGTATTTCCCTTCTTTATCTAATGTAACTAGCTAAACATGAGTATATACGTAGATATGTACAGATGTAGTCAGAATAATAATAATAATAATAATAGCTTTATTCAATAGTATGTTCAGTACAATATGAATTTTCAGCATATGGTGTCTCAACAAGTTACACTTTTACCGTGTACACGTACGACTGCATTTACACCAGCTCGTGTTCACGAAGGTAGCAACACCACCATTACGCTTTTACTTGATGATAGAACGATCCTGATGAAAAATAGGTTATGTAGCCAAGATTCTTGAACTGTGATTAAACCACAGTTAGAGCATATGTTAAGACTAAGAAGAAATTTTAGGTAGTCCAATTTTCCAATGAGAAATCTATAGTTAAGACTAATAATTTCAGGAGTAGACGTTTGATGAGTATTGATCCTTTTCAACGCATGTTGCTAGTCACCATAATGTCTTCGTTTAGATCTAACTAAATTACTTATGATAAGTCGTAAACATTTAATAAAGGCGCGTGAGTACATAATGCGATTTCGGAACATGCTTTGTCAGTTAGAACAAAGCGAAAAAGTAACTTTTTGATATATTTGGTAAAAAGTGGCAGCCCAAGATTTCAAGCAGGCCTCCCTGTTTGAGATGAACATAACACAGCTGCCACAGCAGTTACATTATTAAAACAAAAGAAGGGCAATTACACTTATCACTGTCATTCTGGATAATAGAGTTTCCATTGTTGTCGTGATGTTGTCTGTGTTTACAAAATCTGGCTATGTGCTAATAACCATAGTTTATAAATGATCGTTGACATTCACGAACAACACTGTGTACATAATGCTGACACTTATGAAAATACATAGGAGTAAATTGAAGATAACAACTTAATAAATGTTTGAAAAATAAAGCATAAACATTGGAGGTTTAGATACTTCAACCTAGCAGCTTTATTATTGCATATTAACGTTCAATGTCTGAAGTGAGTTGAAAGAGAGGGGATGTAATCAGTAGAGTCAGCAGTAATGGTTATGAATGCTTAATACATATCCTAACTACCTCAGTTAACAAAGATCTATAGCCTGATTAATTGATTTACCATCTTTATCTAGTGTTTTGTGTCTAATTTCTACAATACACCACGGAAAGATGGCAACTCATGGCAACTGATGCAGACTTGTGCTATATCCTACATCAATTATGAATGACTGAATGTCAATGATAAATGATATTCATGAGAAATTATCAAACACTAATGACATTGGGGAAATATACATATACATAGACTTTCTGTATAAAGCACACTGAAATAACTTCAGATTGTTTAACCTAGGTAAAGTGAATAGTGTACTTGATTTTCCGATTAAAGTATTGCTTCGCACACTTCAGTCTAGGTAACCGAACAGTAGTATCACAAGCTCATTTACTTGGAGTAGGCTCAAAAGTCGAGAACACGAATCTATGAATTATAAATGAATTGAGTTGAGCTATCCAATATGATTATCTATTCAATCACATCCATAGTACAAATAAATTGTAACTGTTCCATACATAAACTTACCCACTGATTAATTGGTGTAAATGTGGATGTGATCGCTTTGATTGCTTCTTGTGCAGCTATACCACCGAATACAGCACATAATGGAGCTAATTGACCTTGACAAGCAATACATAAACGTTTTGCTAAAGATTCATTCATTTTATTAATAGGCTACAATTTAAATGGTTACAAAAGTTGAGAATTAAAAAACATAACAAGTTACCTTGAAAAGTTTATAATATTTAAACAGTTTGAAGTAAATCAAAAATTACTTAGTTGAATGAATATATCACAGATTGATGTTAGCAGGATACCATTGAAAACAAGAAAGTATTAGACAGCTGTTTCGTTCTAGTGTGGAACTCCTCAGCAGTGAGCACTCCAGATTCTGCAACAGGGGCTTCAGGTTGATGGCAATGGTGAAGTAAATTAACCAACTCATTGTGAAAGCTAAAGTGACTTCTGTTGATCTAAGCTTTCTTTAATCGGCTTGCAAAGAGGTGAGTTTGATGTCTATGAAAATTGGTCTCTCCAAATTAAGAATACTCTACAACTTTTTATGATAGAGCATGTAGTGACAACATCACGTTATTAATCCCTAGGTTCAGGTTAGTTGTCGTCGTCATTTGAGGATACAGGCTTTAAAGAGTTGTTTGTCATTTATGAATACCATCCCGGTTGTTTCTACATCATGCATTATTTGCTGATACCGTGATTAAGTGAAAAATGAAAACAGGTGGTTAGTTTATGATATAGGATAGGAGTATGAAAGAAAGCTGTGAAGAACTGTCATAGATCGGTTAATCATGACTTTCCAGCTTAAACAGTATCTCATTGGATTAAATTATAATCAGATGTTTGATCAGAATGTATTTGAATCATCCCGTTGATTTGTTAAGGACTGAAATTAAGCAGTCACTGATGTTATATGTGCATCCTGAGTGGATAGCATTGATATAGCAATAGTACACAAGTAATGTTTGAGTTTGATCAAGACTAGAAAGCGGAATCCAAGACACGCGTTTCATTATGTTTAGAACTCGTCGGTTAGATGTTCCTGCATCTCAGTAATGACGTTCATATCGGGACTCGAACTCAATTCGCTTAGTCCTAAACGCCATCGAGTTCGCAACTAGGTTATTGAGTTCAAACACCCACACTTGTGCAACGGGTATGTATACATAACCAAAATCAAATATTACATGTAAACTATTGTAATGTCGAGGCAATCCACTCAGGATGCACATATAGTAACAGAGACTGATCAATTTCAGTCCATAACAAATCAACGGGATGATCCAAATACATTATATATATATATATATATATATATATATATATATATATATATATATATACCCGTTGCAAAAGTTTGGCTGTTTGGACTCAGTAGCCTAGTAGTAAACGCGGTGGCGTTTGGCACGAAACGAACTGATTTGGAGTCCAGATATAAACATCAACGCCGAAATGGAGAAACGTCCAACTAATGAGTCCCAAATAGGACAAAACGCGCTCCCCCGATTCCGCTTGCCAGTCACAATCCTACTCAAATAATCGGATACTATCCAAAATAAACACCCGTTGTGATTCGAATGCAGTTTTATAGTAGTCGCTTCTTAACTAAATAGTGTCTTTCTTGGTCGTATTTACCACCTAGCTGTATCACTTGCACAATTCTCATATAACGTATTAATTTGTAAGCTGTAAGCATTTTTGGTATTCACTTGTACCAGAAATTTGTGTTTAGATAATAAAATAAATAATTGTCGGATGCAGATCTCTGCACATGCATATGTAGGTCGCAACGACCAGGAAGTGAATATTTCAACGTGAGACCGTTACTAGTGAATGTTAACTTATTATTAATCTACCACATAATGTTATGATAATTAACTGCCCAAATCTACAGTTAATGTATACAAATTATTGAGTCTTAAACCTCTCAATCGATACCGAAATTGTAAGGTGTAGCACATTACCAACTAGGCATACTTCATTGGCGTTAGCTACAACCAACCAAATCTTCCTTTCACGTCATAACAAAAATCTATGTAAGTCAGTCTTCAGTAACTTAGAAGCTAACATATTTAGGCATTAACACAAGTTATCATACTACATTAGCTCGGCAGGATCAAATTAACAGAATTAACACCACAATACAGTTATACGAAAAGCAGCGGAATGAAGGTATGCATAGATGAATTATGGAACTCAACATCTAGATGTAGACGGAAAGTGAATTCAACTGGACCACTAAAACCGACTCTGAGAATCACAATTTCATCAAATGTCTCCAACTAAGTAGTTTGTATTTTCCGCCAAGGCTTAGAGCAAGAATGAATGACTTCATGGACTGATGACATGTTACAAATTGACCACCTCTAACTTTCTTCCATCCAACTCCTATCCCACCCAAGATCACGGGGCGATATATATACTGTGGTTAGGCATGCTATGGTTAGGCACGTTCAAACTATTTCAATCGAAGATCCACAAACTCATCAAGTGGTTGATCATCTTGTCCAAATACTACGCGTCTAAAACCAGCAATACTTACCCGAGGGACCCAAGAAACGATAGTGATGATTCGGAGAAAACTATGATCAAATAATAATAACCAAAGAGTGTCGTCTACTCTTATTGGTTATGCTTCATATCCATAGAGCAAGATCGTTCGAACTGACGTATACACACTCTATAGTTAATAGACGGTTATCTTACCCACATATAAAGAAATGAAAGTTAACAAAAGTAAAACGGGCCTTGTGAACCCGTGTTGAGATTTTGTAAGATACCAAATCGATTGAGCTAATGAGACCACCAAGTGACATGATTGAGGAGCACGACTACTTCACCCTATATTTTTATTCCGGGAGTTGGTGCAGACCAGTCTTAAAGCAATTATATGCATTTAAAATGGAGCGAAATGGATCGTCTAGGACTTTAGGTTAGCTGCATTTAGTGATACCGCTCTTCAATCGACTGGCACGGTAAAACTTTATGAAACGAATGTTCCAACCAGCATAGTCTGACTAGTTAATCACGATAAACAAAGTCTGACCGCTATGTTAAGGTGGTAGATATGGTCGAGTATTCAGATCAATCGAAAATCGACATCGGTATAATCTACTAACATAAATGGAAAAAAGGAATGAATCAAATTGATTGGAGTCTACTGAACGAGATTAATGAGATGAGTAGGATACGTGGAGATTACACAAACCATGAAGATAACCAGTCGATAGCAAAGGCAACATAACAACCTTTACTGTTGCTAGTGATATAACTAAAAATGCGCTTTACAATTTGAAGTAAGCACTAATGATACTGTCCAGTACAAGAATAGACGATTAGCAATTAAATCATCTAGTTAAGTGAACTAAACACTATTAAATCTTTACCATCATTTTGTAGAAAATATAAGTAGAGAAAAGAGAACACATATTCACAGAAGATAGACAGTGAATGCAGCTGAGCTGTTGTGAAAGATTCTGAGCCATGTAACCTAATGTCATCAACTATTGATTATGACAATTACTAGGAACACAAACGGATACTCTGTATTTACCAATATGGTTCATAGTCAGCAGACTTCATGAATTGAAGACAAGTCTTGATTTTTGACAAAATACACACATAAGGAGACGGTGTTTGGGGATACGTAATACAATTATCAATTATTTCAGTTGATGAAAATCTTCACAAACAATGTACATATAATATAAGTTAGATTGTGACTGGAAAGTAGAATCCAGATGCGCGTTTCGTCTTGTTTGGGACTCATCGACTGGATGTACCTGCATCCCAATGTTGACGTTCACAGTGAGATTCGAACTCTGTCCGTTTCGTGTCGAATGCCACCGCGTTCACCACTGAGACTACTGAGTTCAGACAATCATACCTGTGCAACGGGCACATTGGTATTAGGATTAACCTGCATATTCCCGTTAATTTGCTATAGACTGAAGCTGGTCAGTCATTGCTGCTATATGTGTGTAAAAGTAGAAACATGTGTTTATATTTCAGTTTATTATTCAACTTACATTTATCATTTGTAGCTTTTGTAATGTGAACATTTGATCATAAAATAAATTCCAATCTTCATTGTCTTTATCCCTTTTAAGTTTATTTAAAAAATAAGTAGTAAAAAAAACACTTAAATGAAAATAGTTCAAGATGGAAGAGGTAAATTATGTAATGAAAGGTAGGAAATGATTGTAACTAAGGCATATCGTTTAACAGCTATGAAGTAGGACATTGATATTTCTGGCCTATGCGTGTGGTAAGTGGTTAGTGTAAGCATAGATAGATAGATAGATAACTGTAACTTAGATATTCACCTTTTCATTACGTATGTGTGATTCATCACTCGGTATCACAGTATTATATATGCTTTGTACCTAATCCATCTGGTTCTTGATCGTTCTATCGGATCATCGCACCCGCGTAATAGATTAAGGCAAGGCTGGGTGTTGATTGTAAGATATGGTGTTGCGGATAAATCAAAGCGGCCACCACGCCTCAGGATGTAATAAACATGGTGGACCGTAAGACAGTATACTAGTGTACATCATAGATGGCGTAAGTTGGCGAAGCCAAAACAAACGTTTTAAATCAGTAGCAAGCTTTCAGAAGACATCGATCCAGAACATTTAATGAGGCTTCCAACTACTTCAGTATTGAACTGAGGGGTTTTGTGGAGATTAGTATTAAGTTTAGTTGTCTAAATTCATCACAGATTGATGTAAATGGGATATCATTGAAAACCAGGGAGCACTGGAAAGCTGTTTCGTCATAGTATGGGACAAATCAGTAGTTTACACCCTTGATTCCACAAGGGGAATCTAACCTAGAGTTTTCAGATTGGTGAACGCCTAGCTCTCTGCACAACTGGGGCGGCGTCCAATGGTAGAATTCCCACTTATTACTTCAATATTGTTTGATACTTGAAAATTAAAACATATCTGAGTGGTTTCATTAATTCTCTAAAGAGTTGGCTAAGAAATGTCAACTTCAATTAATTGGAATATTACAAATATGTTGTTAATTTTTATAAATATCTGAGTGTTGTTTTAATTGTGTAATAACCATCCTCAAAAGGACAGAACAATTTCTTTCAAAGAACATCACTTGACAATAAGTTAAATAACTAGACTAGACAATTAATTCATGTTGTTACACACCACGACGGAAAAAAAGTAGTTGTTGTTGTATTCAGTGTATTATCTATTACAACTGTGCACAGGATGATTTTCTTATTCAGTCAACCTAAATCAAAGTACGAGACGCCAACTTCTGACTTATTACTTGAAAGCTTAGTAATTTCATTACCACTACTACTACTTTGATATGATTCCCCGATATATAATGATCAAACCAATAGGATATGACTCTTTTCGCGAAGATTTCAAAACAGAAGGTCTCCTTTGAATTAAATCATTCATAGATAGCAAACAATCAGTCTAGAAACGAAAAACAAAAAAATAACAACTATGTTCTACGTACCATAGGTTAGGGTAACGACCAGTTTCTAAATTGAACTTCATTAACGTTAAGTAGATTAAATGTAACATATTACTTTCCTATAGTGAATTTTAAAAAAAAAAGCGTTGTAAAAGGCTTTAGTAACAAAACAACAGGCCATAGGAATACAATTCTGATAATATGGTTGGGTATTGTGGACTTATTTCTTGTTTTGGTTTGACCATCCCTACCTTCCATCCTACTACTATCCAAACTAATATCACGAGACGAGACAGGTGGTGGTCTGACATATGTAGTACATGCCCCAAGTATTCCAGTCAGTTAGTCAGTAACAACGTAGAACTTGATATGCGCATATATAAGTTTAAGTTGCCATGCCTCAATTAGAAGATAGAGATGCAATTGTCGGACCAGATTCCAGAGTAGTGGAGGTAGTAACAGATTTAGTATTAATGAAGAGTATTTGTTATTTTGGATGACCAAAGAAGACTAACAAATTTTCAGAACAATGTTTTAGAGGACTCATTCATTTATCCTACTTGTGGGTAATGCAGAAATTTTATTTCTTATCATTATTACGCTCCTCTTACCGTATCCTCCCGTTCAGTATATTTACAACTAGTATATTGTCTCTTATTATGAACTACAGTTAATCGGTCATGTACAAGTTACCTTATTCACTGCCACTATCTCCTTTGTTTCGTATTAATGTTCAATTCCTAATTCATTGACTGTGTGGTTTGACTTTATGTATACACAAAGGAATGCCTGAAATACTAATAAGATTCTGTCTAATTGGTCCGTTAATCTTGTGTTCTCATATTTTCGGCTTGGGACCAAATGGGCATCGAGCAGACGTATAGTGACCAGCTAGAAACTTACATTCACGCTTGCTATTATGATTTCGTGGGCATGAGGACGCATCAACCACCTGTTATATGCATAAATGATAACAGTCCTTTCTGACACCATAACAGTATTACAAATCAAAGATAAGATATAAGAAAATAAAATTCAGTAAAGAGAAAATTATGATGAATTTAAGAACTTAGAATTTGAAGGAGGATAAGGAATGGATGCACCTGCACAACTGAGAACTATTTTGAGTTACATTGCCTAAGGTCTCTAACCATTGGTTACGATCATCACGCGGACTGTAACCAGGTAGTCTGCACCTATTAGCATGGCTCAACCCAATTGTCAATGACTACACGGACTAGTGCTATGTTTTGCCTTGACTGCCCCCCCCCGCCAGCTTCTCAGTCGATTTAGGTTGGCAATCTTATCCGTTAATTGACATATTTTCCTAATACTCTGTATCTAAAAGCAATATCGCTCATTTGATCATTCTAAGATATACGGGAGATATTTTGGAAACTGATATGATCGAAAACCTGGAGCTTACGTATGTCTTCTATTTTCAAAGACCCTGTTTCGCATTCATACTGAGCGAAATGTTGTGCAGGACACTTTCTCTTTCGTTGAAAGACAGACATCTCACCTGCACTACAAGTAATAAAAGCCAAGCGAGCTTTCTAAGATAGAGGCGGAATTTCGCCAGATACCGACCCATAAAGAATGATAAGACTTCCGAGATAGGTGAAGTGGTTGAGGCACTCAACGAATCTAGGTGATGATGCAGACCATTCCTAAATTAGCATATTCCATTTAGAGGAAAAAAATATCCTAAATATGACCTTGTCAAACCAACAGTGTTACCGCAGTTTCCAAGGTATAAATGTTTGAGGTCATTCACACATGACTTTTACACGAGTGATTTATGTGTTGGCTCCGCACTATTCAAGGTCTTACCGCAAGAGACGTAAATCTGAGGTATGCATTTATAAAGTTGACTGTCTCTAATTCACACCTTCATCTATAGAAGGCAGCTTCGTTGTCCTGGTGGTTGCTAAAAAAAACACCTTACTGCCTCCACACCTCTGTACAGCCTGCAGTACGACTTAGTCACTTGATCTTGAACTTGTTGCTTTTTATCTTACCATTTCCTAACTGACGTGTTAAGCATAGTAGAACCCAAAGGAATAAGCGCCCCAACCAATATAGCTCAACTGAGTTCTCACGATAGACAAGCCTGATCATAACGTCAAGATGGTAGCTACGATTAGATTACGCACTGAGCTGTGCGAAAGTATGTGAAATTTAGCTGATGGATATTTGTGAGTGAATACAAGTAGTTTAATTGGTATCATTAGGTATGTTCACTAATATACTTTAGTCAGTCATAAACAATGGACTTCGCATAACACATGACTCGGTCTAAAGTTTCCGTTTCTCGTATCAGTACTGGGAAACGAAATCTAGTAAAATAATAACTATCATCCAGTAAAAGTGGAATAAAAAAACTAATTTCATGAAATTTTGTTTCACTAACCTCTGGTTCACTGAAATCTACGCACATTAATTTAGGATCTTTGATTTGTTCAAGCATAGTTTTCTAAATGAATAAAATGCATTAAAAAAGAAAGAAAATAGTAGTAAGTGAAAACATTATCAATATCGCAACCGCTAAAGTTCTCAAATTTCAACTATTTAGTGATATGATCGAACTCCACTTTCACCAACTTAACTATGATACACCAAGTATGTGATGACTAGTAATACTATTACCAATCAACCAATGATTGTTACCCAATGTGGAGTATAGGCCGCCGACTAGCATTCTCCAATCAACTCTGTCATGAAATCTCCTTTCCAGTTCGATTCAAGTTTCGTGCTACTTTACACTCGTCATTAGTTTATGCTATTCAATTGTGAAGGAATTGATGCTCCTAGACAGATTGGATCCTGTATTATCTACCTCTACAGTCTACTTGTGCTGAAACTGAGCTATCCTAATCATGCATGACTGAGACGTTTAGAATGATCAATCACTGAGTTTTTGTCAATATGATGCAATGTGAAACAGTTTGTTACTTAAGGTTTACGGTTTCTTGCCGTTTATTTACAACCAATTAACACCAATACATTACGTAAGAGATTTCCAAATATTTAGTTTAGTAGGGTATATTGTGATTTCACCCAGGGTTCGATCAGTACTACAGATTTGACAAGCATGACATTTATCACTTAATCGATCGACTGTCTCTTAATCCCACATGGATCAAGTTACATAACGGCTTCGTAAAA
Source organism: Schistosoma mekongi (assembly GCA_034768735.1). Classification (NCBI taxonomy): domain Eukaryota; kingdom Metazoa; phylum Platyhelminthes; class Trematoda; order Strigeidida; family Schistosomatidae; genus Schistosoma; species Schistosoma mekongi. The sequence continues at coordinate 86,491,259 of CM068305.1, forward strand.
TAAATTTTTCGTCGAAACGATACCACGTCAAAAAATTATTAGGAAAGTATTCCAGGGGATTTAGTTATGTGATACTTTTATGTGGTAGAGCAACATCAGAGTGCTTATATCCAAAGCAGCTAGTATTCGAAGAATGTTTGTATGCCAGTTGTCTCTGAACTTATATGCAACGCAGACCTGTAGTCAGTGACGTGCAGGCAGTAATCATTAAGACATAGTTAACCAACCAGTGAAAACTTGGAGGCCATCTACAGCCTCTTCGCGCTAGTATTGGACCTCCCTATCACCATTAGACATCAAATCTGTGATCTTATTGCTGCCACATATACAGACCACGATCAAAATACGCTGACTGGTTTACTCTCGGCGAATTATTGCTATGCTGGATCATGACTCCCACGCGGAATCCAGGACGCGCGTTTCGTCCTATCTGGGACTCGTCGGTTGGATGTGCCTGAGTCCCAATGTTGGTGTTCACATCGGGATTCGAACTCAGTTCGTTTCGTGCCAAACGCCACCGCATTCACCACTAGGCTGATGTATGTGCTGAAAATATACTAGATATTTTTTAGTATACTATATATAACCTCGTATATTTTCACTATTACACTTTACATGTACCAATTCATTGAAATATACACTGCTTCTGTTCATTGAGAAACAGTCGAATAAAGTATAGCGGCCAGAAAAATACACAACAGTGAAGATAATAACACTATTAAAGCCACGCATTTTTAGTTGATTAGCATAATTCTTTTGTCAATCAGTCACAACGTAGAACTCGGTACATACGAACATTAGCTAAAGTTGCCATACCCGTAATTCTTTTGCTTTTCGTCAAAATAAATCCTCTAAGCAGAATGGTCTACTTACGGAGGTATAAGCGACATTCTGAACGACTTAATCAGTTTAAGCTGCTAGAAGCAGTGAACTATGAGAATTCCCTTACACATGATTAACAATTTCTCCAGGCAACTTTTAATTTGATCAGTTGTTGCTAACACTTGTTCTAGTATTCATTCATTCACAGAGGACAACTAAAATAAATGTGCCAATAGTGATAAAACAAGTATTAACAACAACCAACCAAATTAATAGTAGATAGAATACGTTGTTAATCACTTATAAAGTTCTTATAGTTCACGGATATGAGAAGTTTAAACCGAAGATGTTGTTCAGAATGACAATGAAAGTTCCGTAAGTAAACCAATCAGCTGAGAGAATGCAATTTAACTAAAACTATATATCGAAGCTAATAAAAACTTTTTCCCAACATCATAACAGTATTATAACGGAAAGCAAATAAATATTAAGCCAAATAACTTACAAAAGTGTGCACTTGTGGTTTTTTAACTTGAATAACAATACCACCATCTGAATAGACAAATTGAACACCTTCCATAGGCTTGGTTATAATCAACTCCGACGGTGATTTCACTACAATGAATACAGAAAGGAAATGAAGCAAATTAAAACTACTTAACTATGAAGGAGGAAACTGAAAAATAATTATCAATATTTAACATAACCTTAACTAGTTGATAAATCAGCAGAACTATACTTAACTGATAATGTTAAGCTATTCTAGAAGTGACATTGATTAATTGGTAAGTCAATCTAATTAAACATGATATAAATTGTTATGTATTGAAAAATAATAAATAATGAGTGCCCTTGATAACTGCCAATCAGAATACGATACGTCAGCCCCAACGACTATCACCCCCCAAAGCCGGAATAGAGAAGAGAGCAGCTACGAGCCAACCAGATACAATCAGTCCAGTCTAATTGCCGGTCGTATTGTATCTTAATCATGCGTTTATATATACACAAATTTAGACCACACAGCAAACCAATTAGAGGTTTTACATTAATACAAAATAGAAGAGATTGTGGCAGTGAATAGGGGTAACTTGTACACAACCAAATAACTGTGGTCCATAATAAGCGACAATACAATAACAGCAAATATACTAAACGGGAGGACAGAATAAGAGGAACATAACAATAATAAAAATATAATGTTTACATTACACACGACCAGAATAAATGAACTAGTCCTCTAAAATACAGTCCTAGAAGTTCCTTTACTCTTCTTTAGTGGGCCGACATAACATAAATGAGTACGCTTATTAATCACTGGGTAGTGAATCTATGTCATAAGTAAGTTATTAAATAAAATGAAAGAACATGAAATGTACATAAGTTCCCTGCATGATTATAAAACTTAGTACTTATCACTTAAATAGGAAGTAAGCTATCACAATTTAAATATTGTACGAAAATTCAAGAACTGCTTCCTTTAATCTCAGACATTTAGTTCTGTTAAAAAGAATACCTAGTATATTACATACCTCGGATAGAAAATTCTTTTTCATTGAGTTCTGGTACATTGTTAAGTTCAGCAAAACGAATTACATCACCATCTTCAAGATGATGACGACGATCACCAAGAACTTTGATTAATAATTCTTCATCATTTATCTAAATAATAAGAAAAGAAATTTTCTTAAATTTTGATTACGTAAATTTTAAAGATTAGTTAACAAATGAAATGTTTTCAATTAAAGAAACTCAAGAAGCACTAGTTAACAGTTTCGTTTAACTTTCAAACTCCAAAGCAGTGATCGAATACGATCAGGTCAGTGAGTAAAATTAAGTTATAAGATGAGTTTAATACTTTGATATTCATAACTTAGCATACCAATATACGGAAATCCTGTGATCTTATTTATACATTATACTACTAACATCGATAGTAAGTAGTTAAATAAAATACATGAAAAATATTGATCACCATGCTTGAATCAAACACTAATAATTCAGAGATGTTTTCTTTTCGATAATTTCATTTCTAATAGTCGGCATTTATATGAAATAATAAGTATGATTCTGCTTACTAGTACATATACATATAATAAAAGAAAATCATACAGTGTATAATGGTAATGATGAGTGCGACAACATAATTGAATGTCACGAGTGACTGAAGGTCAAGAGATATAACTACAAAAAAATTAGACTATCTGTCGCGATGGGGTCACCAAAAGGTGAACTATTAGCGTAGTCCTCCCTAGCAAGTATTAAGAATAAAGCCATAGAAATAACAATATGAGGACTGCAACTTTATAGAAGATATATTGATGATCCTTTAATTGTCTGTAACAAAGATTTTAACTTTGGAGATCCGTTATAGGCTTTTAATAAATGTCACCCATCCATCAAATTCACATTGGAAAAGGAAACACAGTTTAAGATCTCGTTTCTGGGTGTTTTTCTCACAAGGAGCAGCAATGGAATTCTAAAGAGATCTATCCATAGAAAAGCTATAGCTGACTAGTTTCAGGAGCTTTCTGCCGGCAGATACGGAAGAAAATCTGATCCACTCCTTCATTACACGTACGATAAAAATATGCACCAAAGACAGCGTAAAGGAGAAAATCCAGACTTAAATATAACCTTATAGACAATTGTTACCTAACCACCATCACCACCAAGTTTGTTGATATAAATATGAGGTGCATCACGGGACGAATATACCAAAGGAATATATTTACATCAATTTGGAGTTCAAAAGTGACACTGTGAGAAAAATGCCAAGAAACCGCTTGACGAGATCACTAACTTCATTCCAACTTCATTTGAAATATTCTACGCTGATCACTACTGCACACATATTTGAAGAACAAAGTATTTCGTTTGACCAGTTCAATGTGCACCTGTGTATTTACCTGCTCCTGTGAAGATAGGTACATAAGTAATTCAATGAGGGACACCTCCAGATGTATAAAAGAGGATCTACAAGCATGGCTCAGTGTAGGACATCAGAAAAGTATAAAGTCATCTATTCTACAGCATATGATTTTGCCTATGCACTAGGTGAGTCTGATTTTGAGATTATTTACAAGATCAAACCTAATCTACCTAAAAGTGTCCGTACACATTTTCTTTGTATTGTGGAGGCGTTAGTGATATGCAACGTAGAGAGAGATTTGTGTACCAAAACAATTCGTAAAATCTCTTTCGTTGCAATGGTCCTAGGTTCCGCTATAAACTTGTTACATTTAGTAAACTTACTTTATTGAATAAAGATGGTGTTATTAAGATTAGTACTAAATTTAGTTGATTGGATTCGTCACAGATTAATGTCGGTAACGTACCACTGAAAACCAGGGAGCACTGGACAACTGTTTCGACCTAGCATTGGATTCAGTAGTACGCACTCTCGACTCCGGCTCAGGGGCTCCAGGTTGGCGAATGTCTAGCTCTCTGAACCACCGGGCCGTCATCCATAAGTAGAATTCCCAATTCCACCAATTTGTGATATAGCGTAACGATCATCCATTGTCATCGATGATGTCCGACTCCCGACGAATCTGGAATGCTTACATCTATTCTTAGCTTTCCCCCCCTCACGACTTACTTCTACGGCAATTGACATAAGGCGTTGAAGAATGCAGTGCCTTAATATATGTAATACATGATCTAGGCAGCTCAGTCAGTGGTGATTCACAGCTAAGTACATATATGTGCACTGTTTTTAAAGTAATTTTCCTTACACTAAAAACAAAATATAAGTGCAAGTACAATTCACCTTTTCAATTTTTCCAATAAAAAATTCTTTACATGGTTCATCATCTGGTGTTGTGACTGTAAAATTAGAACCAAAATCACAAAACACATTTCCAAATGCACCATATACATCGGTATAGATAAACTAGAATAGAAAATAGAATAAAGTAGTTCTGATAGATGACTAAATATGCCGTAGTCTTCAATTCTAAATTTTATCTCGGAAATGAACCATACAATTTATAGAATTTCGACTGAATTACAGAATTTTGAATATTTGGTTACCTATTTACTCTTACTTACAATACTATGTCGAATTCACTCTTAACACAAATCTCAGATTCCCACACAATTGATAAATTTAAGCAGAAAACAATATTCTTAAGGAAAATCTGTACATAGAAAGTAAAGCGTAACAATGAGCTGAACGTCGATTTACGGTGGGTTAATCAATATATGTATGAAGTTTATGACCTTTTGGAGTATGGTTCCTTATAGATTGGGACAATATGTGAATGTGCTAGCTTCGAGAACCCTAGTATTAATCTAGGCTACTCTAATTGTCACAACTCGAAAGATATCTTCGAAAGTCTCTGGAGATACATCGTAGAACCAGCTGCCTTTCTTTAATTAAACAAACATACGACATTTAAAACCACACTGAAAATTAGGGGCTTGGTTTCAATTCCTTACTTAGATTAATAAGTAGAAAGAAACTTGTGAATAACTGCAGGCAAGTTGAGCGGTTTTCAACATGCTCCATCCGTTATTTAGTCACCTAACTTGACAATTAATTATTATTTTAACTTTTTCATTGATAAATCCAGCATTACTTGGCATCGATGGCTTTCACTTTCAGAGCTCATTTGTAAGATGATTTCTAATATCAGCATCTTGAATTAAGTATAGCAGACAAATATATGTGTAAATAAATGACTCAAGTGCTATTAAGGGCTTAATGGCGACTGATACTTCCTGGTTGCCTACACCTTGAAAGGAAACTTTTTTCTACAGACACATTAATTAACAACCACATCAGTATTAGTATTTACATCAAACTGAAAGTGTAACAGCAAAACTAGAAGGGTGACTACGTGAGGCTAATCATATATAATCTTTTATAAGCAGTTTTTAGGTTACTCACTCCAAACTTTTGCAGTGTTGTCACAGGCATCCGGAAATGCAGAGGGCAAAGTTAAATAGACAATTTAAAGCCTACCAATCCGACCCTCTCGCTTTGTTGTGGAAAAGAAGAGTTACTGTCATTGATATTTATGAGAGAAGAGTGCTCAACTGTAACCATATATCAGTACAAATGATGATACGACTTCGATATCAAACCTTTAGTTTGATTCACCCAGTCATAAGCTAATCAACAAGTCTATTTGGTATTGTGGGATCTCAATAAGCAAGTGCTTTAGCCAAACACTCCACAATGGTACGGCTTTTGTTGTATGGCACGTTGCTAAGCTAATCAAATGTATTGAGTCACGAGTGGAAAATTCCAGTTTAAGTGAATTCTCGTTATGTTTAAATTATTTGATACCATGTCATATGTCTTGTTACGCCAATGATCAGTCTTGTAAGAGAATAAGCTCAAGGCTTTTCGAAAATACCAAAAATGAATGAAATAACATATCTGTAAATCATGACAATATACCTTGGATATCAATAAAGCTTTTATTAACAAATGAAAAGGAAAATTTTATTTTATAAAATAAATATTAGTAGTTAACTCACTTTAATATTATGCAATCTACAGAATAGATTCAACAATGTAGCTTGTTGGAGTGAACATTGAGTAAGTATCAAACACTAGGAGAAAAGGTGATAAATTCAACGATAATAGTAGTAAATAAATAGTCAAGTCGAAATTATCAATCTAATCAAATAAGGAATTAACAACAAGAAACGAAAAACCAAAGTCTAGGGAGAATAAATTAGCATTTCGTATCTAGTGTGAAGCTTCTTAAAATCCACCTCTGTGATTTGATTGTCAGAATTCTTAGCAAACTAAATGAACACAGTATGACAAATTGCCTGATAGTTATTTCTATAGTGTCAACAAATATTTAATCTGCAGTTAATTAATAATGTAAATCCATGCGGAATGAAATCTGACACGTTTTATATGTGTAAAACAAAAGTAAGCAAAATCCTTACATCAACTTTCGTGGATAGTTCTTCGTTAACTAATGACTTCAAAATGCTCCTATTTACCGGATCAGAAAGAGGGCAACAAATTTTAGTCACGTCCTCCGTCTCTATGGTGACGCGAACATAAGGATTCAAGGCAGTCAGATGATCAAAACTTGCTTCAGCTCTAGATTCAAAAGAAACGATATAGAAGAATGTGACAGTGATCAATATCGTGGGTAGGATGGATTTGAAATCCATAGCCAGAAGATTACAAGTCAAATATATAAACTAATAGGGGAGGAAAAATGTAGAATAAAATATTAAGTAGCACTGACAAAATACAACTATAACCTAGTTATCCAAAGGACCTGTTTGAAGTCTTCATCATGCGATTCATGCCTGCTGACCTATGGCCATTAAAATAGGCCATTATTGTCCAGAATACATTCCACGTAGAGGGTACGGATACCCGTATTTCGCAGCAATAGTCTCTGTTTGTGTTAATAAAACTACACGTACTAGGTCTAAAGCTACTACTACTACTACTACTACTACTACTACTACTACTACTACTACTACTACTACTAAAATCTTTAGGTAAATTAACTACCGAAAACTGATGGTTAGTATGAATAGATCGCTTGGAATATATTTCACCAAAAACCTTAATGACAAAAAAGTAAAGGATTAAGATACCTAAAGAATCAGTAGGTTATGAGGCCTTGATGCTCTCTTTGGTTTAACACCACTTGATTTTCGTTTCTATACCATTCTAAGTCTCTTTTGATTCACACTGTAATGCTGGCTAAAATTTGACGTCCATGTTCACATACTTCTCTATATGGTTCGCCATAGTATGATTATTAGGATATGACTGTAAAGATAGACAACACACTTACTTGTTTCAGCACAAACTGTACTGACTATTAAAAACAACAAGCATTTGCTGTTTTTCAATATTTTGTTTTTCTGGTTTCCTTAAGTTAACAATCGAGTAAGTGAATGGGCAGTAAGTGGACCTATTGTGAACAGATACCTAGATATTCTTTGATATATATAGGACTAATTGCTTCTATAAGTTTACATAATATGCTGAAAAGACGGAGTTTATCTGAACGATGTTTGCGCGTTATGTTTCAAACAATCAGATCATAGGCATGCTTATCAAAGCATTATGATCGCATATTAACAATAAATGGCCATACGTTTGTGACTTAACCAGAGACCTAACACTCCCAAGGTACAAAGTTAGAGAATACAAAAGTATATAGTAGCTTAATTCATAGACCATCGATAAAAAGCAAGGCTATTAAAAATATAGAATGAAATTCTACCTGGACTTTGAACACTGAATATCAAAATCATTTATATAAAACTGAGTCCCCATATCCTGTTTCGTACATAAAGAATGATCCTGAATTATAATTTCACCAACTCCTGCCAGAATTAAATTTTTTGCTTATCGTGGAGTAATTTTTAGCAAAATAACTTACCAACTTCTATTCCAACACCTCCTAGCCCGTGTAAGAATACCCTGGATGTACACATTTTTTTCATGGCACTTTCTCCCAGAACACATCTTTGTCGACTGTAAAGAAAGTAATATTTTCAAAAAGGATGAACCTATATAGAGAATCATCAATTTCTGACATGTAACTTCAACCTTTAATAGATAAGGGTGTAGCTTTTAAGCACGTCGTTTATCAGGAAAGTTTTGAAGGAGGCTTACGTGAAGCAATCTACAATAAAAACACGACAAAAATGGGATGATAAATAAGTAACCACATTAGATACACTTACATCAATTAAAGAAAGCAATCGACTTAAACTGCAATCTAGCAGGCGTTAAAGCATCATAAGAGCCATTTTTAACTTGAAGTTGGTAGATTAATGTCTGTTGCAAAAATGTTTTGCAACGCAAACCAAAAATAAGCCGCCTAAATCAGTAGGTCAAATGTTCATGAACAAGAAGAAAACTTGTCACTGCATACATGCAAAATTATCTTTAATCATATGAAGCAGGTCTGAAAAATGATCTCCATATTAAGTAAAAAACCGTAGCTCTTTGTCTTTAAATCCTTCAAAGTTGTTAGAGGAACTATAACCAAACCAATATTCCTCTGGTAAAAAATTGAGATCTATGACTTTAACCAACACGAACAACAAACTGACCATACCTTGTTCGGGAAACAGCAAAGCGTTCCTGGCTGTATAAAGGCACTATACTTGTTTTTTACAAAAACAGAAGGGGAAGATGTGAGACCAACAGGAAATATCTCACACAGTACATCCCATCAGTACCTACAGATGTTCACTGAGTATCAAGGTTTTTGACGACCAATATTTTATGTTGAGTTTCTTATTTGATTTAGCCACAGATAGACTAACACACTTTATGAGGAGTTTGGATTAATATCTCTGTTGTTCACTCAGATTTAATTTAATACCAGGTAGCTCGACAATACCAACCTGACTAGAAAAATTCTAAACATTAGACATGCTAAATAAGGAATCATTTCTGATCAACCACTTTAGTAGTGAAAAACAATCTACTTTTGTGTAGCTAAACTTGGTTCATTATTCCTTATCAGTATCGACGAGGACTACCATTACTGGTTATTGTTATAGATATCTATATGAGTTATATGAACTGTTAATCTTCTGGTTTATCATGCCCATTCTGAAACATTACTATTTCTGAAATTATATGTAAATAACTGTTTTCAGCCGTTAATAACTGTTAAAAATTGAGATAGTATGGCCAAGTCACCCCAAGTTCTGCTATTTTAGATATACATAAAATATACACATTATCCTGAATTGATTTGAATACTAATTCAATCAGAATCAACGTAATATTTATCTACATTGAGTTTATTTTGACTTATTTGTGCGTGTAAACTAGACTACGTTTAGACTGCTCCCTGATTTCTAAGAACAAACTGTGGTTTTAACCAGTGTTGCTGGAACTAAAGAGCTAAGATATTTGTTGTGTTCACAACAATGGATTTGACATAGGGCCCTCGTTACTGGAATACTGAATCGTAATTGCGTTTGGTCAGTGAAAATGTCTTATTTGCATACAAATCCTAGTAGATTTATTCGATTTCGTTCACGTGCAAAGATGCATGGATATACGTAAATTAAGGAGTCGTTACGAAGAATGAATTAGGATTGTGTTTGTAACATCATGAATCCAGAAAGCAATGTAGGCTCAGACAAAGTGATATAAAACTTTTTTCAGAAAGTTTTAATAGCAACTTGACTATACTTAATGGGAGAGAAATCTTCAATGGGGTTAAAGTTATTATTATGCAAGATAAAATATCTTTAAGTTGACCTGCCATCGTATGTCGTGATGTTCTTAAACTGGTATCTTAATACCAACTTAAGCCTCTTCTGATGAATATCTATGACAAGTACATATAAATTCAAGCTACTTTATGACCCCTATATTCATTACGATTGTAATTCTGGGCATATGACTACTGAGTGCCCTTATTTATGTAAGTCCGTATACGTATGATTGCTTGAATTTCATATTCTGACATAGGATGATATGTTTATGACTTGCCTGCATGATTTTCTGGACTTTGGTTTGGATCTCTCTCAATGCGACTAATAGATGTATTGTGTTATTACTATTGCTATTATTAAGCTTTCTAGTACTACAATTACTAGTTACAGTACAAAAATCATTCCTAACAACACGCCAACTTTCACAGATTATTCAGTTTCATTATCACATTCTGTATGTTGAGTCAAGATTATTATGACATTCAGGTGAATAAATGCTTTCAATAGTTTTATAAGATTTAATGGTAATATGTTTTAGAATCATGGAATACCAATTTTTAATGTCAAAGTATACTCACCCACTCTCATCGAACAATGTATCAAATATATCAAATTCCAGATTCCATGCCTAAGTGCGCATTTTATCTTCTAAACTGTAATAACCATTAGACGGAGAGATTACACTAGTAAACTACTCCTAACCCCAGAGTTGCTTTGCTTAGATTGTAGCCTTTCATGTAGGATTCACATATATTACAAATCTACTGACTATGATTTACAAAATTAGCATCTTCGACCACTCAAAATTAATTTCATGCTCACCGAATATATTAGACTTGAATATCGGATTATTGAGATCTTGATGCAATTTGCTTGTTAAATACAAACAACCGGCTGAAAGTTAGAATAAATGCAGCGAGAAGTGAAGGGACAAAAACCTCAACAAAGACCACCTGTCATATACGAGCAAGGAGGAAGGAAATCAATAAAAAATGACCTTGTAATAGTAATAATAATAGTTAGCTTCTGAAAAATCAGGTAAAAACTGGTTTTACAAGTACTATCAATTTGTGACGTGCCTAGCATAGTAATATATGAAGCAGTTTACCAGATGGAGAGTTAAAGGGTACATTGTGTCTAAATAGGTGCTTACTCTTAAGTAATGTTAGTTCCTATTTAGCAATCTACGGACTAGTGACAAAGAGTGGAAAGTGTGCAACGCAACTTAACACGGCAAGTGATTAAAAACAATCCTAAAACTGACTACAAACTAGGTGTCATATACTAGAACTTGATTATTTACATACATAAACATTTATTGTATCTAGAGTCACACTGTGGACTAACTTAATAACCATCAAGTCCCCTTCATTACTGCTGCAACCTCCCAAAACAAACTCCCTAGTAAACCTCACCTTACTCAGAAACCCAGTCTAAACACTACTATTGTAAACTTCCGTGATAGCCAGACTATCAAAAGTAACAAATTAACTCTTTTCAGGCAAACTGTAATACTAAAATCTTCATCAATTTAAACAGCTATACTTTTCCGATTTCAAAATTAATTAGGAAAGTATAGCTGTCATAATACTGCTGTCCCGTCCTGCTGCTTTTTCTTCTTTCTTCTGTTTAGCATTTGGTGGTCGCTTCATACAAAGCAAAACGTTGGGCATCTACAACTCCTTAGATATGGTGACTTGAAACTACCTCGCAATTTTGCTGTTACAAGATCGTTCCAAGGTCTAGTTCATAATAGACACTACATGAATACCAATTTAAAGCGTTTATCATTCCATCATCTTTATATATCACAGTATTGTCTGCGCAACAATAAAATACTACTATTTTCGTATGCTTTTGTTGATCCTGCATGTAGAAATGGCATGCTCTTCATATCAGGAAATAAGTAATTATTATGTCTTAGTGGGGAGTTTACGACGTTAACAGTAGTTATTCATAGCACGATAAGCATACGCGAAGTCAAAAGGCCCCATCAAGAAGTTTAACGAAGGCACCACCATTGAAATCAGTGGCAATAGTTAAATTATCAATCTGACAATCGAAGCACATACACGTCTAATGACCACATTAACAATAATATATTCCTAAGAATAATAATTTACCTTTATTGGAAAGGTTATTTTTGCGGAGACTATTATTTTTATTGATTGAATGTCACCATTGAATAGCAGTAAGGACAAAAATACTCCTCTCAATTGAACTATAATAATCGTCTCACTAATAGCTAACCCCAGATATTCTGGGTTCAATAGGGCTGACCTATTCAAGAGTCCTCCAAAGTGCTTAACCCACCTATGTCGTTGTTCTTGGGTCTCAATGATTGGTTTTTTATCCTTGTTCTTGAATGATCGTCCTGGTTTACTGTATTTTCCGGTTAGCTTCTTTGTTGTATCATGTGTCCCAAGTTTACTTTTCTTGTAGTGTTTTCCGCTGTCATTGCTAGGTTTTTCACATACTCACGTTTATCTGCTCTAATGTTCCTCTTCAATTGCTTGTCGGCTTGTGTATTAGACTTATGTCACCACCTAATATGGCTAAGTTGGCTGCCATAGAAAGAAAACTAAAAGTTACTAACAAGAGAATGCAAATAACAAAATTATACGATAAGAACCCAACTACTCATGAGTAGTATGGCAATTACAACTAATCATCACACCGTGCAACAGATCATATAAACAGTAGAAGTTGGATGGTATAGCTCAGAATCAGGTCACGGCGGCAAAGATGCATCTAGTTTTTATATTCCTCTAAACTCCACGTTCATCCTATCACTGCTATAATGGATCGGGTGAATCGACATGAACAGTTGACTTTCAGAAACGTCATTTTTTCTGGAGAACTATTTCATTCATTGTAATTGTGTATATATTGGTCAGGTTTTGTGCGTATATAGAACGAGTGAAACATACTTTATCTCTCCTTAATTGTTGGCTTAATTATGTTGTGTTCTAGAATCCGTAGCACTGGGGGCACATGTACGGTCATAGAACAAACCGTTTTTGTTTGAGGTTCCAAGCAAGGCAGTTGTTTTCTATACATTATTTATTATTATCATGATTGGAGGTAGTTGACGAAACATTATTTTTCAATTTCTTTTACTATTCATCTTGTTAATTTCATCTAACTCCGCCTGTAGCCCGCACAGGGTTGCTGCCGGTCCCAAGCCCGGATAAAGGAGGAGGGTTGGGCATGGGGCTAGCACCCCCATCCCGTAAAACAACTATCATGCTAAAAAACAGTTCACGAGTAAAAACCCATATAATAATTCTAACTCTGCCCTGGGAATTGGAAGGATCAATATGACGCTTCATGGTGAAAGCCGAGTTCCCTCGGAAGCCATGAGGCCGATGCCTCCCCTTCTGACAACCGGAGCAACAATTAATGTACTCGACCGACCTAAAACAGCTGTCCCCTGGACACTGCGGTCACACTCTCAGGTCATCACGACCTCCTCTAATCCTCTTTCTCTTTCAGGTTCCTCAAGAATGACCCTTCCACGGTGTGGGCAACCGGGAAGTGATAACCGCCCTCATACCTCTAACAGCACAAGAGATCATTTTGCTCGAGGTCAAATCCCACCCTCAACCCTCAATAACTCCCTTATTCCCACGATTAACCCGACGAGCCTAACCTTATCACCTCACGCCTCTAATGCTAATGGTTTGAGTTCACAAAACGTTATTCCTGGTCTCCTGAAACCTCGCACTAAACTACATATCGGAGCTTTTAACGTTCGAACCTTAGGCCAAATAGGACAACAGGCCTCCCTAGCCATGACCCTTAATTCTCGTTCCATCGATGTCTGCTGTGTCTCTGAAACGCGTATACAGGATCCAAGTACAATCATTCACCTGACCTCACCTTGTGAAAACAAAGAACCGGTCCGGTTCACCCTTCGTGTCTCCGGAGACCCCACCGCTACCACTCGAGGCCTTGCTGGTGTAGGTATAGCACTAAGTTCAAAAGCTGAACAGGCTCTCCTTGACTGGATTCCCATAGACAGTCGGTTATGCGCTGTCCGTCTAAACGGGACGGTAAGAACTCGGAAAGATAGGGACACACGCCGTTGCCTCTTTGTTGTCTCTGCCTACGCTCCCACTGATTGCAGCTCTGATGAAGTAAAAGATGAATTTTACAGAAAGCTTTCAGACCTCCTTCGTAAAGCTAAGCGTACTGATGTAGTGATTATGGCTGGTGACTTTAATGCCTTAGTGAGGTTGAGAAGGCTATAGGGAACCTAAAGCGAGGTAGAGCAGCAGGACCCGATGGGTTGACCCCTGAGATATTTAGGGATGGTGGTCCAGTTTTAGCAGCGAGATTAACCGGGATCCTGGCTAGAATCTGGGAATTGGGCGTAATCCCACCCGACTGGTCTCAAACACTAATTGTTCCAATCTATAAGAAAGGACAGAAGTCCTCCTGTGACAATTACCGAGGAATCAGCTTAACTAATATAGTGTCCAAAATATTAGATTCAATCATACTTCGACGCCTAACTAAAGCTCGTGAAGAGCAGACTAGAGAGAACCAAGGTGGTTTCAGACCTGGACGTGGCTGCATAGACCACCTATTCACACTTCGGCAGGTTCTAGAACATAGACACACTTTTAGACGCCCAACAATAGTTGTATTCCTTGACCTTAAGGCGGCATTCGACTCTATCGATCGTAAGGTTATGTGGCAATGTCTGTCAATGAAAGGCGTACCAGAGAAGTACATTAACCTTATACAAGCTCTCTACTCGAACACCACATGTCAAGTGAGAGCTTATGGCAGATTGTCATCAGAACTGATTACCTCAAGTGGTGTTCGTCAAGGTTGCCCGCTTTCCCCATTTTTATTTAATTTTATCATTGATATACTTTTAGAGTTGACATTTTCATTGTCTGACTTCGGCGGGGTTGACCTCCTTCCAGGAGATAAACTAGCTGACTTAGAATATGCAGATGATATAGTCCTCTTAGGCGAAGATGCTGATAAAATGCAGAATCTTTTGACTACCTTAAACAAGAATGTAAGGATGTTTGGGATGCGATTCTCTCCCCACCCAAATGCAAAATGTTACTTCAGGATTGGATTGATTCGACACCGAAGTTAGTGATAGGGAGTGAGGCAGTTGAACGTGATGACCGCTTCACTTATCTTGGCAGCCTCATCAGCCCTGACGGTCTGGTGTCTGCTGAAATCTCTGCGCGCATACATAAGGCCCGATTAGCTTTTTGGAATTTGCGTCATCTGTGGCATAGGCGAGACATCCGACTACTGACCAAAGGACGCGTTTACTGTGCAGTAGTTCGGTCTGTCTTACTTTATGGATGCGAAACATGGCCATTAAGGATAGAGGATATTCGTAGGCTCCTGGTATTCGATCATAGATGTCTTCGAAGCATTGCTCGTGTTTTCTGGGACCACCGAGTAAGCAATACGTGGGTTAGGAATAGAGTACTAGGTAGATACGGTAAGCCTATTGATGAAGTAGTAAATCTTCATCAGCTAAGGTGGTTAGGACATGTGTTACGTATGCCTGACCACCGCCTACCTCGACGAGCAATGCTGTCTGGTGTAGGAGTAGGCTGGAAGAAAGCTAGGGGTGGCCAAACCAAAACATGGCACCAGTCCATGAAGTCATTGACAATTGGGCTGAGCCATGTTAATAGGTGCAGACTACCTGGTTGGGGTCCGCGTGACGCTCGTAATAAATGGTTAGAGACTTTGGGTGATATGGCTCAAAATCGTTGGCAATGGCGCAGGTGCATCCATTCCTTGTCTTCCTCCAAATCCTAAATTTCTGAACTTATCATAATTTTCTCTTTACTGGATCATATTTTCTTAAATCTTCTCGGTCTCTATTCCCTTCCATGAATACTAACTCTGTTACTACCTTCCCCACTCTGGGATTTGATTCGACAATTTAATCTCTATCTGCTAATTGAGGCATGGCAACTTGAACTGACGTACTCATGTACCAAGTTCTACGTTGCGACTGTCTGTCTGTCTGTCTGTTAATTACATCTTATCGTGTAAATGTGGTAGACGGTAAGTGTAGTTAACTAACAACTACACCAGTCTCAAAGTTGTTTACAATTGACTGAATCAACACAATCAAATAATTAACATGTAGAAATATGAGAACGCTAGTGGCATACTTATAGGTATTTACTTGTTTATCAGTAGTATTAAGAAATAAATACTATTAGTAGTATAATTATAGTCAATAAAATATTAAATATGAAAATGTGGAATTAACAAAGTGAAGATCACAGGACTGAAAAAAAAGTATACTAATTGAGATTGTCAGTAGTATTAATAGTAGTAGTTGTAGCATAAACATACAATTAAGTAATGAAACATACAAAGTGAAACCAATAACAGAAAACTGTTCCTTCATTTTAATGACGGTAACTAGTAACACGTCATGTGTTTATCAACAATGGAATGATTAGATAAAACAGAAACTTAACAAGAAGATTGAACATTGAATAAATTCAGTGCATAACTAATTGTAAACTGAATGATGAAATGCATAGCTTCATAACTGAATCAACTATTCAATTGATTCAGATAATTTTTAGTTATCTGTTCAATGTAACATTTTATACATTCAGTAAAGTAAGTAACTATGAAGTAGGATAATTTAACTTTTATTAACATAAGTCAAATGTTGAATAACTTAGTAGTGTATACGCATAGACTTTGTTATTATGCTAAATCATTTTTCGTATGAATATAGGTTGATTATATTTTTGATTGTATTTGTCGCAATTTTTGCACAAATCAAATAATAATTAAAATGAATTCAATTGAAACAAATGAAAATTGATTGATTGAATGCTTGAAGCATAAATAACATCATGATTTAACATCTTGTTTCATATAATCCACTTTTTCCAATATAACGAACCCATTTAACAACATCATGATCTGAATAATTCAATTTTGATTCGAATACTTTCAAGAAGCGTACTTTAAATCCAGACGGTGCAAAAGGTACCTAGTATTGTTGTTATTATGAAGGATATTAGTAGGTTAATAAATATTTAAATGGAAGAATCTCATGAAAACATTTGAGGAACAAAACAAATGAGGTAAGAAAAAATTTCTTTTCAATTAGTTTATCACTAGAACTCCGTTAACTTGAAGCCCTTGGGGCGGAATCTAGGGTGTGCACTGTTAAGGAGTCCTATATTAAGAAGAAATAGCTAGCTAGTTGTCCAGTTGTCCAGTGTTCCGTGGTTTTTAATGGTACCCTACAAACATCAATCTGTGACGAATCCAATCAGCAAAACTAGTAGGTACACATAATTGGTACTAGTAATAAAGTCGACACCAGTCAAATGGTGATGTGGTGTTGGATGATAATGATAAACAACTAATCAATCAATCAATGCCTGTTACCCCAAGTGGAGCATAGACCGCCCACCAGCATTCTCCAACAACAACTACCAAACTTTTTATAATGTGATAAGAAGATGAAGTCTATCAGAGCTATGTGATGTATATTTGCGCAATATACACTTCGGATAATCTGATTACACAGAAGCATATTAAGGCATTTATATACCAGAAACAATAGTCAGCGAGACAATCGGGAGACAAACGAAAACAAAGATATGAAAAACATTGTGAATCACACTCTACTTTGGGTATAGTAACATAGCTCTGATAAACTTCGTCTTCACATCAAATTATCAAAATTTATCAAAGAGTAAATTACAAATGATTAACAAAATGTAAAGTAGGCAATCTGACGACTACTAATCAAACTGCATAAATCCATGGATGAATAAATTAGTAACATATCGATTCACTACATAATATCAGGCAAGTGAATAGATAAAAGTTTTGATAAGGGAACTAATATAAATGCTCAATCTGTAAAAATAAACAAAATAAATTACACTCATCAAAATGGATAAACCACTTTCGAATAGGCTGAAATGCTTAAAAAGATTCTCAGTAAAGGTGGGATATTTTACAAGCGAATATTCCTTATTCTACTTGTATTATTTGTCGATTCTTTCATTAAGCCATTATTTGGTTGCATGCATTTCATTCATTTAAAATACTGTTTACTCATTTCACAAACATACTAATTCATGGATATCACTTTGACCGACATTACAAACGAGATTCAATAGACAGTGTACATGAGTATTAGTAGTTGACAATTAGATTGATCACAAGAAATACACTTGTAGTGAATACTAAAAGTAATTAACAACAACAAGTTTACAAATAAAAAAAACTAACCTCAAAATTCATAGAGATAGGTGGACGCATCCAATGTTTTTGTTTATTCGATGCTTGTAGTAATTCAATTTCTGCAGACAGTTGACAATCTTTCATACCAGATATTCGTCTTATCCTAAATAATAAATATGAACCGGAATGTAAAAGTTTGTAGACTGTTATACAGTTGGCACCTGCTTCTCATTCGACATTGAGGACATGATAATATGTGTGATAAATGACGGAAGAAAACTAAGAGCGCCCAAACCAAAATATGGAATTAGTGTATGATGTGATTGTCAGACAGTCTAAGCCACGTCGGTAAGCGCAGTGATCCATATAATCATCTTAGTCGAAATCGTGACATAGAATTGGTTGGTATGGTTGACGTGCACTTACTCACTATCTTGCCTGTTTTATAACTATTGATGTTAAAAATACCGCTATCTAATCAATTAATGAATGTCGCTGCTCGTGGAGCATAGGACGCCAACAATGATGCTGCAACTAACTCTGTCCTCGAATCTCCTTTCCAATTCGCCCACAAGTGCTATTCATTATTTTCATTTCTGCCTTCAATATCCCTAAACCAATATGTTTCTTGTTTTTCTCTTTCTCTCTGGCCTTGACGATTCCAAGTTTGCCTTGTGACGCAGTTTGGTGATTTCCTCAATGTGCATCTTACCCATCTCCAGGGCTTTAACTACTTTCTGGAAGATTTTTGGTTCCCAGCCTGAAATTCCCCTTGAGTTACTGCTGGTTTCAAGCCAAAATAAAGGAGGACCGGGTATGGGGCCTGTAACTCCATCTGGTAGAAAATAACCTTGTTGAAAAAACGCTAACCAGAGAAAAAAACACTTAAACTCTGCCATGAGAGTTAGAATGTCTTCATTTTTATGAGTTATGATGACTCATGGTAAAAGCCAAGTTTCTTTGGAAATCAAGAGCCCAACGCCCCTTCTGACAACCAGAGCAACAATTAATACCTCTATTACAACGGCATTTATTTTGTTGTATTGATGAAGTGTGATAATTTGAACTGATGTATATATGAACCAGGTCCTCAGTTGTTCATGGCATAATTATTAAAATAATGAAGGTCTGTAGACCAGAAGAAGAATTTTGAAAGTACTATATTCTTTGAGCTGGATAAGTCAGTCATGAATAACGTAGAATTCAACGCATATGTTTATAGGTCCAAGTTTCCACACTGTATTAGAACGGCGAGATCAAATTTACAAGATTAACACGGTAGTATAATTCAGCAAGAAGAAGTAAAGTAGACATATACGAAAAAATAGTGCACAATAAGATGGACTAAAAGATCCGGATAAACAACGAAAAGGTCAGATATTTAATCAGCGGAACAAACAACCGAATTAAACACGCAAATAACACGGACAATAAAATTTCAGATCAAGAGGCTAAACTGTTGAACAAATGCAGAGAAATACTAATAGCTCACTTCTTTGTAAAGTAAGTGATGACTATGAGGGTAATGAAAGCCTTACAAACAAACAATCCAGTTTACAGAATACAACGACTAAAAATAAGAAGTATATTTAAAATCAGGGTATGTCAGTTAAGTGATAAGTGAATAAGTATTAACTGTTACATTCAACAAACATTGTCAAATTACACCAAACTTTCGTCTTTTACGTTGAATACAGCAAAATTAATCAATATAAATGTGAGAGAAATAAGCTTAATGAAGAACAAACACTTCAGAATAATATTTAATTGCCAGAAATAGAGGAAGATAAAGGATGAAGGCGATCGCGACTGATTGTATAACGTGCTACCGCCCAATATTTAATAACTATTGATTATAGCTTTTGAGTGGGTTGTAAATATGAAGACCGAATCTATCAATCAATCATAATCAAAGTAGAATATGTGTTTCTACACTATATACTAGTACGACGAGATGAAATCAACAACGTAAGTAGTAAACAAATCGAAATAATTATAGTAGCAGTGATAGGAGGAAAGAGAAAGCATGCAATTGCGTCACCATGACCTGATTCCAACCAATTTCTCCTAATGTCTCCAGTCACTAATGTTGGTCCTTTTTTGAACTCCTATTAAACAGTGTACATTAACTAACACAGCTCAGACCAAGAGCCAATTACTTCTTCATCGTTTACCTCTCTCTAAACCTACCGATATGACTCAACCCAACATTTAAGAATATGTTCATGTACTTAGCTTTGAACTGGACCGTTTAAGTGAAGATTAATAATTATATCACTCGTTCGATCAAATACAAAATCTTAGAGATTATTTCAAACTTACGACCTAATGGTTGTAAGTCAAGACCTCCCTTACTCTAAGTGTGACTATGATTCAAAGTTGAATACATTAAAATATTCATTTTGCATATAAACTCACTTCCATATAATAGCATTTTCAGCTGCTTTATATTTTGCTCTGCCTTTCATACAAACAACCTGTACGCCACTTGTGTTCATAGGTGTCGGTATATGTACTTCAATTTTTTGTGCAAATAAACTTGGTCGAAAGTTTGCTTTCAATATAACTTTCACATCCATTTTAGTTTTACCTAATTCACGAACCAATGGTATAACACGAAATGGTAGACTAATTTCCTGTAAATAATCGAAAACAAAAAACAGAAAATAATCCCGCCCCTAGTTTAAATCCTCATTTATATAATTGCTCACTTCAGAGAGAAAAAAAGAAAACACCTTTTCAAAGTGCTCTTTGAACTTTTTAATGTACTTACTAGAAGTAAGCACTCGTGTATTTAGCTTTCAGCCACAATTTAAGTATGATGGTTAGTGATACTACCGTTAGACAAATAAAAGCAGATAGAGATGGATTCGAATTTGCTGAAAGTCAAACGCATTAACCACTAAACCTATTTCTAGTTTCTTTAATAAACTCATGAACATAGGATAGCAAAACTTAAGGACATTTTAGGTTCATCATGTTATGTCATCCCCAACAAAATATCCCGCATGTTAAATTAATAGGCTAGTCAATGTAGTTTGTCATATCCGAATAGGAGATACTGTAAAACGTCCTAACGCCTTAAACTACCTAGCATTAAGAGATGAGCAAGAAACTTTATTTCCATACATAAATTGCATATATGCAAGCATATATATATATATATATATATATATATATATATATATATATATATATATATATATATATATATATATATATATATATATATATATATATATATATATAATCACGTGGTGGCACTGTGGTATGTCAGGTTCTACGCTGCATAGACCTAACTATATGCCCTGGTAAAGTTAGATTTACGAAAATAGCCAAGTCTGTGAGTAATTCACCCGCGCTATTAATATTCATTTTCAAGTTCACTGTTGACGCAGCACGTGACTGATATGCTGACTTATCATTAATGAGATTGAATGTTTGTTGCGTTATGCTCGCAACCAACAGCAACTTTATTAACGTATTTACTGGAAAAACTGCATAGTCTGTTACAAACACTTATCTTGATTTCAACAACCAAAGTACACCAAGCCTTCTACTTCAAATTATATTTGCACGCAATTCTAAGCTTATTGTAACTAATAAAAAACCCGGAATAAAATGACAAATTTACTTTATACTGGGAATCTAGTCATTTCTATTTTGCTTAGAGAAGACTAATATACCTCATATTACAATGCTGACTTGATAATGCATAATAATGATTCATCCAACTGAATTTCAACCAGCAAGTCATAGGTTCGAACCCAGCAATACCTACTGTAGTATTCGCAACCGCATAATAATATCATTAGACCGCATACTCGAAGTAAAGCTACAAGCTAGATTATGTTAATTATATTCATTACCTTAGTAGTTCTATAACGCATCAACTCGAATTCACCATCTGGAGGAATAAAAGAGATTGTATGTTCAGTCTCGAATCGACCCAGTTTAACACATTGATGAAATTGACAGTCATCTATTGCAATACCTCCACTACTAAAATCCACAAAAGAATAAACGATAAGTGGATAAACAAATTTAAAATGTACTTTGAGGGATCAATTAACATCTAATAGCACAATTCCAAAACTAAATTAAGCAAATGCTGCAAGGATTTATAAAGCTCGTCTAGCTTTTAGCATTTTATGTCATATATAAAGTAGACGAGATATCTGTCTGTCAACTAAAGAAAAAGTATGCCGTGAAGTAGTGAGCACTGTTTTACTATGTGCCGGTGAAATATGACTCGAGCAGAGATGGTTTGAAAGTTACCAGTAGTTGATAATAGGTTTCCAAGAAATATCTTTAATGTTTGGTAGGAAAAATGAGTAAGTAGTAACGAGATTAAACGAAGAGTACTAAGGAAAGATGGTAAGTTAATTAGTAAGCTTATGGACCATCGCTAAATGACGTGGCTATCTAAGCCCACTCTACCTACCCATATGCATTATGCTGATTGACGTAAAAGTGAAATGAAGGTTAAGAATAGCCAAATCGAAATAGGGCATCAGTCCATAAAGTCTTTGACTCTTAGTTAGGATTAGTCTCAATCATTTATGTGAATTTACTCCTTAAATCTCTTTAGACCCTGAACTGTAAATTAACTTAATGCTCCCCAAGTTGAATTTTCTCGAATCATATCCTCTATATTTAATCTTTTCTACTACCTTTGATGTGATTACTATTTCTACTACATTGACATTTATCTTCTTGTGATAATGTGGTGGGTCTAGATACATATGTGCCAGGTTCTACACTGGTTACGGCCAATTATCTGAAGTGTATAGGAGGATTGATAAAGTTAATATGAAATGGCTGAATAAACGACTTAGCATGCGATAAACCCAGAGACTTCATATTTTACTGTGATCGCTTAGCCTTTAAACCAGTAAGCTGCCATTCAATCGTTCACGTTTCCACCGATAAATTCGTGATATACAACGTGGCCTCATGAGATAGCATCGGTTGGTAACTTCTACAAACCAGATATGGTTAAACTCTAGTGGTTTTGTATTCTCATATGAGATCTGGAATTACCCTCTGAAGTAAGTCACTAATTAGTACTTGTTAATTATGATTGACTGTTGTGAAGGGTGTTGAATTGGCCTAATGCTGCTTAACCTTTACCAGAGCTTCACTTTCGAAGTGAGAAAAATTAGTGATAAATAAACACCCATTATTACAGTAACTAGATGTTTACAATGAAAATCATAAACAATGGTAACAAAGACAAAATAATTTTACCTGTCTTCTGTACCAGCAGTAGATCGCTGTTTATTTTCTAGACTGACTTTATCATTAAAGCCAAATTTACATTCTGGCATACCACTTAAGTAGGACTTCATAATTACTCGACCTGCTACATGTGCAGATAAAACTTGTCCTGGGTGGAAGCAAAATAAAATAACAAACTATAAAAACTTTAGTTGACTTATAATGTTGGACATACTAATAATTGGGACAAACGTATTAGGCTAAATATCACTAACAGTTGGGGGAAAGCATCAATCTTCCATTCAGGTAGTTTAGGGATAGCCGGTAAATAGAGAGTAGCAGGAGGCCAAACGAACGATTCCCTCAGGTGTTCCGACTATCAGTCCGATCCTCTAGACTGAGTGAATTATAGACCCATCCATTATGGAAATAATCACACTAACGGCCGATTTCCTAATATCGGTGTCCTTGATGGGTCAGAACAATTGTCTAGTATTGCCTATTATGACCTTCCGGCGTCTAGCAAAAAGCGCTGAAATACATGCTCATAATAGGGTATGATCAGAATCCAAACACGTTCCTCAGGATGAGCAGCAGCCCTCTACGAAGCCACTCCAATGACAGATGATACCGAAATGATTTGTTTGTGTCTATCGTGGTGTTGATATTTAAAATCGCCAGATCAAGCAATATCTCTCCTTATACATAAAGCACTTTCTCGTTTATTATAAAATAAAATGGGTACATTCCAGTTAATCTACACTAGACTACAAACTATGCATTGTTTACCAGCACGCGTATATGAACTTGTTTTATTATATTGTAGTATTTCGTGTTCACTATGGCATAGTGCATAAAACTGAAATAAGAGCATTATGCACCGAGTAGTCTTTTTCTTGGCACCACACAGTCTGTCAGTCAGTTACAACGTAGGACTTGATACATGCGTACATCAGTTCAAGTTGCCATGCCTCAATTAGTAGATTGAGATTAAATTGTCGGATCAAATACCAGAGTAGGGGATATGGTAACAGAGTTAATATTAGTAGAAAGGGATAGAAATCGGAGATAAGATTTAAGGAAACATGATTTAGTGAAGAGAAAATTATGATGAATTCAGAAACGTAGAATTTAGAGGAAGATAAGGAGTGGATGCACCTGCGCCATTCCCGACGATTTTGGGCCATATCACTTAAAGTCTCCAACCATTTGTAGCGATCATCACGCGGACCCCAACTAGGTAGTCTGCACCTATTAACATGGCCCAACTCAATTGTCAGTGACTTCATGGACTGGTCTGTCACCACACTTCAAATTTTGTTTACAATCAGTAATCGTTTTTACTAATTAATCTCAGTCAATCATCCGGTCCTTGTGTGAAGTGTCTAATATATATATATATATATATATATATATATATATATATATATATATATATATGTTTATTTATTTATTTATTTATTTACCAGCTTAGTGGTGTTTAGGTGGGCTGTTACGAGTACACTCATCCAACTCCCTACAGTTAACTTCATTTTAAGATAGTTATTACCTGTTACCTGCTACCTTGACGTGGTGGTCAGGCTTGCCTATCGTGATGACTCAATCAGGCTATACTGGCTGGAACAATCGTTCCTCTAGGTCCTACCATGCCAGGCAGGTCGGTTGATGAGCGGCGAGACCAAAAGCAGAAAATATGAGGTCCGAGGACGAAGTCGTACTGCCGGCTGTAAAGAGATGTGACGGCAGTAAGGTGTTTTCCCCAGAAAACCAGCATAGCAGCGATGCTGCCTTCCCACAAAGGAAGGTCGGGGTTAGAACAGGTCGACCCTAAAAATGCACATTTCACATTACTCCACGGATTTCCGTCCCCGGCAGTAAGGCCTCAACAAGTACGGAGCTACAACAACAAAAACTTCAAAATGGCCGTGTGTGACCGGCCTCAAGCAGTTGTTCCTTGAGCACTGCGGTCACGCTCCCAGGTCTTTCAGACCAACCCTAACACATTTTGCTTTTCAGGTACATCAAGAAGAACCCTTCCAAAGTGTAGGCAACTAGGAAGAGATAACCGCCCTCATATCGCTAACAACACGCAAGATCACCGCCATTTTAATCAGATTCCTTCTTCTATTCCTAATATTTATCCTGCCCCTACCTTCAAGCCTAAATCCCTATCTTTAACTTCCTCCTGTATCATTAGCTTCAACGATTCCGGCCTACGAAATAACGTCCAGAGCATACTAAGACCACGCTCCAAATTTCACATTGCTGCATTCAATGTACGAACACTGTGTCAAATAGGGCAACAAGCCTCCCTATTTAAGACATTAGGATCCCGCGACATTGACATATGTTGTGTCTCCGAAACACACATACAGGATCCTAGCGTGGTCATTCACTTGACCTCACCTAGTCAGAGTGAACAACCTTCGTGCTACACTCTTCGTTTATCTGGCAACTCAACAGCAACTTCTCGTGGGCTAGCCGGTGTAGGTATTGCGTTAAGCATGAAAGCAGAACAGGCACTTCTTGAATGGATTCTTGTCGACAGTCGCATATGTGCCGTCCGACTAAATGGTTCAGTAAGAATTCGGAAAGATAGGGACACACGCCGTTGTCTTTTCGTTGTTTCTGCCTACGCTCCCACCGACTGCAGCCTGGATGAAGTGAAAGATGAATTTTACAGAAAACTTTCTGAACTACTTCATAGGGCCAAACACTCAGATTTGGTAATCTTGGCTGGTGATTTTAACGCCCAAATAGGAAGCTTGAGCCAATCTGAAAGACATTTAGGTGGATGCTTTAGTGTTCCAGCTCAGAGAACGGATAACGGCGATCGTCTGCTGCAGCTCTGCTCAGATAATCGGTTATTTCTAGCCAACACAAACTTTAAGCATAAGGTGCGACATCGTGTAACATGGCGACCTCTTGGCCCTACTCAACGATGGACTCAAATAGACCATATTGCGATTAGTCACCGTTAGAGAGGGTCGATAGAAGACTGCCGATCTTTCTGGAGTACATGTTTGGACTCTGACCACGCTCTAGTGCGAGCACGCGTTTGCTTGCGTCTTACCGGGCGAAGAAAAACTACCACAGGAAAACCTTCTAGAATTCAGTTTAGTAATGAAACAGCCAAGATTAAATTCCAGGAACAACTGAGGAATCACTTAGGCAATTATAAAGATGTGTCCCAAGTAGATACTGCTTAGCAAGATGTTCAAGCAGCTGTGACATCTACAATGATATCTATCAAGGACTTAAATTAACATGTCAAGAAAAATCAATGGATCTCAATGTCTTCTGTTGATTTAATAGACTTCCGAAGACTTATCCCATTGGGCTCCGAACACGATGATAAGCGACGAGTAATCAGGTATAAACTGACGAAAAGTCTGTGAAACGACCGTGAGCAGTGGTGGGTAACGAAAGCAAAGGAAATGGAAAAGGCAGCAGCGATAGGTAACACTAGACAACTTTCAAGTTGATAAAAGAAACCGGGGTTATAAAATCCAGCGTTAGTGAGACGATTTCCGAAAAAGATGGAACGCTTATTAGCTCTCAGTTTAGACGTTTAGAACGATGGGTTGAACACTTCAAGGAACAGTTTAGTCGACCTTCAAGTACTCTAGAACTTCCCACTATTTTGAGACAGTCTGAATGGAAAGTCGACTTAGGTCCCCAGACTCTTATCGAAGTCGAAAAAGCTATAGCCAATCTAAGGCGAGGCAAAGCAGCGGGTCCAGACGGATTATCCGCAGAGGTCTTTAAGGATGGTGGTCCCCACATTGACAACCAGACTGACTGATATTTTGACTAAGGTTTGGGAACTTGACATAATTCCGTCTGACTGGTGTCGATCGTTAATCGTCCCAGTATATAAGAAAGGGTCAAAATCATCCTGCAATAACCATAGAGGAATTAGTTTGACTAATATAGTGTCTAAAATACTAGCTTCTATAATTATCAGACGCTTAACTGCGACTCGTGATCTCCAAATACGAGAAAATCAGGTTGGCTTCAGACCTGGTCGCAGTTGTATAGACCAGATATTCACAGTTCGTCAGATTTTAGAACACAGACATACTTTTCGGCGGCCGATAATAGTGGTTTTCATTGACTTGAAAGCGGCATTTGACTCTGTAGACCGTAAAGTTCTATGGCAGTGTCTTTCATTAAAAGGCGTGCCCCAAAAACACATAACACTTGTTAAGGCTCTTTACTCAAACACTATTAGTCGTGTCAGAGCATATAGCGAACTGTCATCTGAACTCGTAACATCAAGTGGTGCCCGTCAAGGCTGTCCACTTTCCCCATTTTTGTTTAATTTCATAGTTAACATACTGTTGGAAATTACACTTTCATCGTCTGACTTTTCAGGAATTGATTTCTTACCAGGAGATCCACTTATTCACTTAGAATATACTGACGATATAGTCCTGTTCGGCGAAGACGCAGGCAAAGGAGCAGAATCTTTTAACAGCAATTAACATGTATCTAGCCATGATCCAAATGCATACCACCCCCCCCCCACCCAACCTCTAAATTGAAACTAATGCTCCACGACTGGTTTTCGTCAACACCTGAACTAAAGATAGGGAGTGAAGTAGTTGAGCACGTCGACCACTTCACTTATCTTGGAAGTCTGATTAGCCCGAATGGGTTAGTCTCTGACAAAATCTCAGTACGAATTCAAAAAGCTCGTTTGGCTTTTGCCAACTTACGTCACCTATGGCGTAGACGAGATACTCGTCTCTCAACGAAAAGGAGAGTGTACTGTATGGGTGTGGGACGTGGCCATTAAGGGTAGATGACACTCGTAGGTTATTAGTTTTTGACCATCGATGTCTACGATCACCGAGTAAGT
The DNA here is from genome assembly GCA_034768735.1 of Schistosoma mekongi. Lineage (NCBI taxonomy): Eukaryota > Metazoa > Platyhelminthes > Trematoda > Strigeidida > Schistosomatidae > Schistosoma > Schistosoma mekongi. The sequence continues at coordinate 86,519,574 of CM068305.1, forward strand.
AATAACGAGGTTAGACGACGGGTGTTAGGCAAATGTGGTAAATCAGTCGATGAGGTTGTGAATCTTCATCGACTGAGGTGGTTGGTTCATTTGTTGCGTATGCCCAACCACCGTCTTCCTCGACGCGTAATGTTGTGTGATATAGGAATAGGATGGAAGAGAGTTGGAGGTGGCCAAACTAAAACATGGCATGAGTCCATGAAGTCACTGACTGCTGGTTTGAGTCGTGTCGGTAGCTGCAGACTACCTGGATGGGGTCCAAGCGAATACCGTAACCATTGGCTAAAAATACTGAGTGATATGGCTCAGAATCGGTCATAATGACGAAGATGCATTCACTCATTGTCCTCCCTTAAATCATGAGCTTTAAATTATTCCATAGCTTTCTTTCTACGCTTGCTGAACCATATTCTATACGTTCACACTCCTCGTAACTACTATTATTTCATTTTATTGAAGTGATATCTATTAGTTGTGGTGGTGTTAATCTTGTGGTGCCATGGTGGTATGGCAACTTGAACTGATGCACACATGTGCCAGGTTTTATGTTGATTGTACATACATACACACGTGCTAATTAAAAATAAGTGGTAGTCTGAACATAATTGTAACGGATGGACTCCACTATCCATCCGTTTGCTTGAGATGTTGAGTCGCCCACCCGCCTTTTTTATCCTGATCTGGTCTACCGACATTGCTAGTAAAATCCCTTGCTTTGATTACTATGTCTAAATGCTTACCTTAATGAAGGAGCCTTGAGAACTTTATATGGAACTAGTATTTCGATTCATCTGTGATGCCGTCAATAAAGGGGGCAAGCCGAAGCAAATAACTACATCATTGTGGATCCGTCTCTTCGAGTTCGTACCATACTATTTGCACGGATAGCACGCAAACGATTGTCAATAGGAATCCACACTAGAAGTGCCTGTTCTACCCTCAAACTTAGTGTAATGCATACACCAGCAAGATCATACAAACGTGCTGTCAGCTTTCTAGATAAACGAGGAGCAAACTGCTCTGTTCCTCCTTACTAACTAGATGAAGTCTAGTGAACGACCACGCTGGGGTCCTGTATGAATGTATGTATGTATGTATGTATAATCAACATGGAACCTGGCACATGTGTGCATCAGTTCAAGTTGCCATACCACCATGGCACCACAAGATTAACACCACCACCATTAGTAGAAGTTACTATAATAAAATAAAATAATAATAGTTACGAGGAGTGTGAACGTATAGAATATGGTTCAGCAAGCGTAGAAAGAAAGCTGCGCAATAATTTAAAGCTCATGATTTAAGGGAGGACAATGAGTGAATGCATCTGCGCCATTGTGACCGATTCTGGGCCATGAATGTTCCAGAGACGACATACAACAACTACAAGGTTCTGGTGCTTTAAACACCTAACACAAAAAATAAACACCACTACCGTATGTCCCACAGTTACAGAACTAGGAGGGTTATTTAAATGTACAAAAAGTCGATGAACACACCCCAGGGAAATCAGAAGAAGCGTCAACAATCACGAAACATACTTGCAAGCAAACGAAAGATGTTGAGATGCATTAGATTCAAAAATGTTGTTGGACGCAAACGTACGAGAAGTATGAAGTATGTACATTAGAAAGCATCTTCAAGAAAAGTCGATAAGGGTTATGGTATTGCGCCGCCAAAATTGTTTAATGATAAAACATTATTGAAGGTCTAAACGCCCAGTAGTAAAAAAGAATGGTGCCGAACTTACCTTGTGGTGACATTAGAAGATTAACAGACTCCATAATATCCAAAAACAGTTCGTTCCTTCTGTACTTTATGCCTTCGCGACGCCATCCAATCTGACCAGTTACTTGATTTGTTATTTGGGCAGTCTCCTCTTTACTGGCAGTACGTGTGCCAGCCTGAGTAATAAGCGATTTCAGAATCCCTGTGTCGGTGTTTTGCGCATAGCCATAATCAATCACCTCTAGAGTAATAAGCAACAAAAATTCAACATACCGTCAAGTATTTCGTATATAAGTACGAAGTTATTTTTTATGTTTTCTTCCGTAACTCTACCAAAATAATTTTTCATCAGGTTTAAAAGCTCGTGTAACAGTTGAAAAACCATAGCAGCGTTAACATTACGACGAGCAACAGCACATATCCAAATGTTTGCTCTCTTGACGTGGAAGAAGCTAGTCCTCGCTACTATGCTTATTGGTGAGCGAACCTGTTGTCTAGCGTGAATAACGCTAACTCTGAAAGCATCAGCAGCATTTCTAGAGATATCGTCACGAAATATCCTCGATATTAAAACTTCTCCTTTGTGATTGTAAATAAAAAGCCCACTTATCATAGTTGCAACGCACAAAGAGAATTCAGCGCGCAAAACAGGAGTCTCCAGTTTTCAATAAAAAGGTAGAATGTCTAGTTACTTGTATCAATCTTTGTAGTGTTTGCTGAGATGAAGATTAAGATTTTCCTCTAAGTAGCTCACCAAATAAACTAATGCTACTTATTAGGGAAGTGCGTGCTAATGGGTGACCAGTCGATGTAGGAAATGTAATCTCACTCTGAATCTGTATTATATTTTAGCCGTTACTGAGTTTTGGTGCTTATCGATTCTCAAACCATCACGTTCAGCTACTTTTAAATCTCTAGATTATCCCACTCGTAAAAGTGTTTCATTTGTTGTATTTAATTGTCTATTGTATATCGTTGCTATTACCACGGACGATATGCACTTGTCCCCATTAGCAATAATTAATCTCTGATTCACAAATCTAAGACCATTAAACTAACTTATTTACATTGAACTGAATATCTACTTTGTTGTTATTCCGATTTTTACACTGCCAGCAAATAATAGTGCCGATGATATTAGCCGTTGTAGCAACTAATTAACATAAAGCAATAATAAAATGACTTGAGATGGCATATTTGGGGGGGATTCTACTAAAAACAGGCTTTCGTTAAGATAATGTTCCGTCAGCCATCACCTTTGGTCTTTGCTCACACATGAAGTTTTTGACCATCTTTTAATTGGCCTTGTTATCAGGGAGTATGAGGGCTTTCGTATAAGGCCAATATGAAACTTTGTCTATTGACTTTCTGAAATGAATAAAGATTGCATCCACAGATAGTCCGTTATTTGTGGCTGCCATCTAGTCTCGCCTTACAATTGGTAAATGACTAGGAGAGGAAAATTGTTTGTTGAATATGCGTTTGTCTGATATCAGAGAAATTTGTGACTGTAGGTGCTATTGTGTTTTCTCGGATTATTTTCCCCATTATTTTAACTATCAGGCTATCTAGGCTGGTAGGTCTATGGTCAGATATCAACTACTCGTTTCCACATTTAAAAATGGGATTAATGATAACATTGCCCAAATATTTCGGAATCTGTGTTAGGATAACTTTGTGAATGGTTTAAAATGTTTGCCATGGGTGCTTCCCTTCTGGACAAGGTAACTTACTGTTTTAGATGGCTAAGCCAAATGAAGACTTTTTTCGTAGTACGAATACCGATTTCATGATAAGTATTGCGGTTGTATTCATGAAATAGGTACCGACATTAGTGTCTCTAATGTAAGTCTCACTGAAATATCCCAGCAAAGTCAAGTGTGGACCAGTTAACTCGGAAATGATATAGATGTACCATATAATAACTATTTTGGAACATAGGCCAGTTACTAGCCATGTTCTCACTTGAGGGATTTTGTCAGATATGACTTCGTTGACTAAGATAGTTTAATCAAACATTTTGCTCCTGAGACTGCGAACGTTGGTGTAGAATATACTCAGAATTTCCAGTGAATCACTCACTCTGCTGAAGACAATGCTCTCAAGACGTCACCGTCCGAAAACTAGATTTTAAGGTCTTCTAATTACTTTAAAGCCGAGCCCTTAGCTTCTCACCAGCTTTGCCTCTTTTAACCCAGCTGTTTAACGGGCTATCCGGTTTAATATATTTGTTCTGCTACAGGAATAAAGCATAAGAATTCCTACCATCAAATGATTTAGCTTGTTTGTCTATTTAGCCTAATTTTTAGTGCATAATAAACAGCGTGGCGCAACTGCTTGACTTGAATAAGGTTACGTGGAAACTACATGGCCAGATAACTTCACTAGCCTGACCCACCCAAACAATGGCAGCCAGACTTCGCGACTCATATTAGAACCGCAGTATGTAGCCGTAAACATAAAACAGGTTCCGCCTTACCCCAGTTCACACCCACTATTACTCTTCTTTTGTATTAGTGTCAGTTTTATAATTAATTGACGGTACAGTCTGATTTTGTGTATATATAAATGCATGATTGAAATACAAAGATGATTGCGTTTGGTTGGCTCATAAGTCGTTGTTTTCTCTAATCCGGCTTGGGGGACTGGTTGTCGCTGAGCGGACGTGTCCGTATACTGGTTAACAACTATCAAGGTTACTGTGTATTTTTCCGCAATACATAACACAGAGGGAAACCTAAGCAGCCATAAACTGACCAGAATTATGGAAAGGGTTACCAAGATGACCTCACTATTCACAACTCAGTGGTGCGTATTAGCGACTCCGCATATGAATTCAACTTTAATCGCAGGTGGGCTAACTGTGGATGTGGTGTGAAGTAACAAAGACGTAATACGATTTCATGCTGAAACATCCATGTCCATAGTTTTAGCACATCTTCCCAGGATGCAGAGTTACGATTTCCGTAATACTAGACGTACCGAAAGACATTACACCGCCGGACTCACTGGAAGACAGGGTTTGGAAATTATCAAAAAGCCCAGATGTTCACTAACTGTGGAAATGTTCACCGGCGTATCAGTATCTCTATGTTTGCTCGAAATGACTGTCTTACCTTACTAGCAGAATTCACTAAACATGATGATGACGAAAAGGCCCCACGTAACGATTTCACCCCTGCATGGAAATACAGAAAAGGAGTGACCATAAAATAGTTCAGTGAGCTCTTTCTTCTAATTTTAAATACCCCAGTAGTCATATGCAACAAAAACCAGACAATATTGAGGTGGTAGAAATGTGGACTGTAATTTCCTACACTCTCTTCTATGATGCTATGACTGTTATAATTTTTTCTTGTTTTATAATCTTTCTGGTGCACTAGATAATTCTTTTCAAATTAATGACTGACGTTTGAATTCCGTTACACTTATGAGACTAAACAGTATAAATAAGTCAGATGATCTGTACATATCACTTTATTAACGTAAGAAGTTAAGATACAGATGTGTTATTTTAAGCAGAATGACTTCTCCGCTTCCAGAAAAATTACCTAAACAAAAGAAATCCACAGGTTAAATGCTATTATTCGAGAGTTATCAACAATACACAGTAGCTCCAAGTTACAAAACTTAGTACGGCTGTCCGATAAATGTTTGAAATCTTCCGGAAATAACAATATGCCTCGCATTTCGCATTATGACTTAATTGTTAATTACAATGATATTACTTCCAATGATATTTTTGTCATCGAGAGCAAACCGCTAGATAGCATTATGGAAAAAATCACATACACAGCTACTAACTACATGAAATCGGTTTCCTTCACTTTTGACCACATCTGTAAATCCATAAACTCACATAGGACTTCAAGTAAATATGGGGTAAATGGCATGGCATCAATGTACTTCAAATTTGGCGAACCTAATATCACATTACTTATACTGAAACTGCACGACCTAACCCTAGAAACGGGCACCTACCCTAATAGATGGAAGACGTTGTGCATTAGCCCCCGATTCAGATCAGGTAACAAGACCAACTTGCATAACTGTGAGCCCATAAGTATCACCCAAATCACCTCGTCAGGAGCTTCACGGAGTGTCATCCTGGGACCAGCGCTCCTTGTACTTTTCATCAACGATATCCCCAACAGACTTATATCATCATTGCTGACTTATGCAGACGATGTGAGAGTATGGAGGATCATACACGGCGACAGCGACATGCAAGCATTACAACAGGGTCTGTTTCGCCCCCTAACATTGGTCGCAAGTCAGTGGTCTGATATTCGATACAAATAAATGCAATCTCCTGTACTTCCTCTCTGTTATAATTTGTAGTGCTTCGTGTCACGAAATATCTAGTTATCTACTCTCCGAGTATATTTTTAACTTCGTCTTTTCTAAATGCAGCCTTAGGCAACTGGTATTGCTTTTTATGTGTACATATCCGAAGCGTTAGACTTTATTAACGACGTGCATTTTAGTGAAAACTATCATCTTACGGGATTAGAAGTTTATTTCTTGGCTGAGGCTGAAATCGCTTCTCAGTCAGTCATCGAAATTTTAAAATTAACTCCTCTTTGAACGACTACTAATTGTGTTAAACAAGGAGATGTTTTAGGCCTACTCGTTTTCATTACTTGCGAATTCGACATATGCATTACTTTAGTTTGGGCAGACCTCCTCTGTGTGCTTATGATCATAGAATTGTGTATTCGTTTCTACATTATAAACTCACTTATACATTCAATAGATATAATGCTGAACTCAACAAGGTCATTGTATGGTGTTTGAAATTGAAAATAGATCTTAATGGTTCAAAGTGTGGTTGGGTATGTTTTGGAGATAAAAGCCCCGCTTTTGAGCTTTTTGTAAATGGCATTAAGTTATCAGCCAGTGGTTGACTTAGGATTCATGTACTTTTATAACCTGTCATTCACAGAGCAGGTTACTCTGAAGATATCCAAGCCACACCGACCTCTGGGTTACATACTACGTAACTTCTGTAACAATGGTTCTCGTGTTCTGCATTACAAAGTATGTGTCCAACCACTACTAAAACACTACACTGTTATCCTCAGTAATGTTTGCATTCAGGACAAACTAAGACTTGAATCTATCCGGCGACACTTTCCTCTTCGTTTCTATAGGACTAATTGAACCTTGGGCTATATAACTAGACGCATTAAGTTGGGACTAGACACTATGGAGATGCAAACTAAAATCAAATTTTATTTTCCCTTACAAGTTGCTGAATAAATTAGCTTTCTCGTCGTCTAATGTAATTTAGCTCGTGGGATCTCTTGCTATAGCCTACGCAAATTTAGGTACACCATTCAATTCACGTACCAAAAGTAGTTATGCGCTAATATTTTATCGTTTTATTCCTTTTTTAAGCCTAAGTGTTTGCATGTGTTTCTCGATGCCCATGTAAATACTAACTCTGTCGATTCGTTTTATTACCTCGAGGATACTTGTGCTATTGTTCTGTTTTGTTTGCTTTCACCTTCCTTCTAGCTGTAGATGATGTGTAGAGCAAGTATGGAACCTACCAGTACAATATAATCTATTTCTCTGCTTTGCATCCTGGCGCTTCAACCCGGCTAAAGATGAAGCGAACGGCCTCCCATGTGTTGTTGCTTACCCGAAAACTTTAGCAATTGCACATATTCATAACTCCGCTATGTGTGAACACTAATATCCATACATTTTATTTAATATGAGCAACCATGCATTTACATGGTGTTTTCGAAAGTAATAGGTGCGAAACTACAATGTTACTTGACGTCTGCCTACTTGGCCAATACCATAATAATAATAATATAAAATAAGTGATATATATTTTTAAATTCTAATGATTAGAAATTAAAATTTCTGATGTTTCGTGGCTTAGTGCAAGTCGCTTCTTCAGAGGAATGAAACAGAGAAAATAAAAAATCTATCCAATGCTTATTTGAAATTATCAAAGTTAACCTTGGTAATGATATGTACAAATAATAATAATAGTTTATTCTCAAGTAGCAATTTGTACATGAGAGCATACCAGTTTACAGGCATGATCTGAATGATATGGCTTGTTTATAATAGGGTTTCAGTAGAGTTACTGTTATAGAAATGACGACATATGAAGATATTAATTAATCAAGAATCCAAAGGGCAGCAAGTTTCACAGTTTACAGTACTAGAGGTTTATTTTGTATTACAGAACACTTCCAGTAAACAGCCGCGCGTTTTTTTGTCCTTGGTGCTGTTATCCCAGGAAGTAACTGCGAGAGAACATGACGAGCCATGGAGACTATCCAGAGACGGGATAAGGCTTGTATTTTGAGATTTGGTTAAGGCAGCCAATTTGTGTGGGCTGGTCTTGAGCGGTAAGTTGTCGGTGCATTGATTACGTTCCAAGCCAGCGTTTGGAGTAAGTTGCTTAAAGGAGATCAACTCCTTGCAAGTCCAGGCCATAAACTCGGGAAGACGGTGACATTGATTATGAGATAGGAAGAAAAAACGAATTTAATTAGTGGCATCAAAATAAACAGTTTCAAGCAATAATCTTTCTTTCGGTTTCCTTTTTGTTTTACAACGTACATGATTGTAGTGTTTGCAGTCTTAGTACCTTAATAAGCCATTGCTTATTGATTCCAGGTTTAGTGGTAAGTCGTCGAAGGTTTATTACAAGTCTTTCGATTTAAGATATGAGGAGATCAGTCGTTTGAATATTAGGATAGATTCAGTAGTAGTAAGGATATTTTGTGGTAGTTTATACCAGAGTTTACTATAGAATACGATAAAGAACTTACCGCGATGTTGTGTTTGGTATTTATCGAAGATCGCATCTAGGTGTTTGGTTCTAAATGGGATAGAAAGCAGAGAATGATATTCCGATGATTATTTTATAGAAGAATATTAAGATATGTCGTAGTCGGCGACGACAGAGGAGTTCTAAAGAGAGTGTTTCACATCTAGTCGTGTAGTACATGTTTCCGTTAGTTACCAGAATTCAACGTGTGAACCTCCTTTGTACACTTTCTACGCGTTTCCTATCTATGCTATTCATGCTTGAAAAGATAAATGAGATAAGACAAATTATCCTTTTTAGCCTTTAAAAACCATGGATTTAGATTACCAATGAAGTTATTAGGACGTTCGTATGTGCGAATAATATATACAGACTTTGTTTTAATTCCTAAAACAAGATAGCAAACTGGTCTATGTGTAATAGTTAAACTTAGAATTTATTATTGCTATATTGACGTGTAATCTGTCGAGTCGTCTGAGCACATTATTATTTTCGCGGAAGTTTAACGCGTCAACGTGTAAACATTGTTTTCCTACATTTTACTTTTATTTATGCGCCTTTTCATACAAGATTTATGTTTTTAGTGTCCATCAATACATCAATACGATCAGGCCTGTGAGCTGGCATGAATTTTGTAAGGTACTTCAGAATATATTAATAGTAAATGAGAAAATGCAGAAAAATACCATGACGCGTAAGGTGTCTTCGTTGTAATCGCTGAACATATTTTCTTGTTTAGATTGCTTCAGCACGTAAAAAATTTTTTATTTGCTATATGCAAATTGCATTCAGCTGTGGTATTATACAGAGTCACTAGTTTATTGTTTCGTTTTTGTTTGCCCCCATTTTTGTCGGATGTTTTCTAACTTCAACCTTGCTTCATGGAACTAGAATTGCTGTTATCTATTTTTAATTAGCTACAGATGGACGAAATGGAACATAAAAACTCTTTCCAAAACCCTGATAGATTCAGCTAACCTGAATAAAAAGATTCTATTTTAAGGCTCTCACATACCACACAGAAAAACATTCTAATTAGAACGCATTTCTCACTAAGAGTCTTCCTAATCTTTAGTGCTCATCCTACTACCGTGACCTCAGCCAACTCACTAAACACCTGGAGGAGTATGTATACACACATGGAATTCCGTTTATTCTTTGGAGCAGCGGGTACCTATGTTTCTTACAATCCCCTAAACTAAGTGCCTGTTATTTATTACCATCGCTAATAGCACTACCATCAGTTCACTCAACCTGTCAACTCATCTTTCTGTAATCGTTTATATTCCTTTTTTTAAGCCTTCATTTTGCTATCTTTCTTCCTCTCTCCCATTTTCATTACTTTATTACCGAACCGACTGTCCAGAAATGTGACAGACAGCTATCAAAGGCTATTTTATCTGACACCCTCTTCATTCAAAACTTTCACCTTGTTTATCTTCTGGCAGAACGCGACGCTGCTATATCAGGATTCAAGCACGTAAAGAGAAATATAAATGCCCAACTATTATATATTTAGCACATGTTCTATGTGATGAAAAGTTTGTGAGAACCGATCTAATTAGAAATCCGTGCTCTTAAAAACATGGATTATTATTAAATGCAAAGACTCCTGTTCCTTATGTTACTGTAATTTGTTGTTGTTGTTGACGATATTCATCATTTTTTTAGATGTTGACACGATAAAAAAGTAACTTTTTGAGACACTGTGTGCTGATAATTCATATTGTACTAAAAATACTATTGAATAAAGCTATTATTATTGTTATTATGGCTGCAACATCAACCAGTAAACCAACTGCCACAACCAGAGGGCATTGCACAGTTAAGTATCTTGAACTCTCACACTGGATACTACCATAGAACCGGTATCCCACTTTATAATAGATCAGTTTGAACAAGCTCTTCAAAAAGGTATCGGATATTGAATTTAAGAGGCGGTGGTTATGTAGTCTGCGTTACACGATGGTGTCGACAGATGGTAAAGCATTCATCTTAAATTATGTTCGGAATTGCTTTTCGTCGGGTGATGACTCAGGCTTTTGCGAAAAGCTGCTAAACGGTGTTAAAAGCGTTTCTGACAAAGAGATTGAGAGCATCCTAACTGGGCAATAGTGAGTTTATTGTTGAATCTAGCATTTAAGTAATTATCATAGTTGTAGCGAAATTGTAGACACAAACTCTGATGAATTTAAAAGGCATTACATGGAGTGCGCTTTTATCCCCTGTGACGGTTAGTCGGACTTTGCTTTACCTAACTTCCTGTTTAGACCCAATAAATGTTTTTAATGCCTCCATTATGAACCGCGAAAAGTCTAGTGACTCGTCTCTTCCAAATAAAAAAAATGAATCCGCAATTCGCCAGCTTTCCGGTAAGTTGCCCGAGTTTGGTCAATATGCTTCCTAGTCTTCATCAATTATAGTCTAAGTGAACCCTGTCGAAGAATTTTGTTGCATCCTCGAAAGGTGAGACAAAACTAGGGCTAAAAAGTGATTAAGAGTAAGCGCTTTCATACATAAGTAAGAAAGTTGATTTTTGCCTTACGAATATAAAAGCATGAACTTGAATAGGGGGAGTGTCTGAATTAGGTACTATTTAAGAAGCTAAAACAAACCATAAAGTTTTAGAGAAGTCATTTTGTTGCTCACGGCTGATTCGTGACAATCTTGCAGACAGTATTGTTTACCGATTATAGGCACTTTGCATGTCAGTCAATTATATATAATCAGTAAATGGTACCATCTACAAGACGGTCATGATTTAGCCATTTTTGAGGTTACGTATATGGTGGTTTACGAGTTGAGTAATAATTTTATTTAAACCGGAAACAATGTAAATTAGCCAGTAAATGCAATTTTCACTTAATTAGTCTAAGTGCGCTAAAGGGGGGCATTGAAAAGCCACTTGAGACTCACTTCTTTGGGTAAAGTGGAACTCGGTGGACATGACTTTTACGGCCGAACCAATGAGGAACGGAGCAGGCGTTTCGAGGTCACGGCGGACACTTGAAGGCATCGTGCTAATAATATAGAGTGTTCGAGATCTTACTAGTGGTAGAAATCTCGTTGTTCGCTCTCAAACTATAGGGTTGTTAAGGAAATCATTAAATTGTCAATGTGGCTAGGAAATGGCAGTTTTCTAAGAAAAAAAAGGGGACACGAGATGGCTGTTGACTTCTTTTTCTGATCGCTGGTGCAAAAGTCTTTTCTGCTCGTTCCGGGCTAGAATTGAAAGAGATCTTCGTTTTAGTAAACGAATGGGTGATTGACATTAAAGTAACGACAGACGCTTCACTAGCGGATGTTTCTGAAAAGACGGCAATTCAGTGATATGAATATTGCCGTGGAATATGTAGCTTTCTGGTATATCGGATAGAGCACTAAACAAGGGACATTGTAAGAGGATTCACGACAGATCGGCCGCTACACTTCTTTCTCTGGTAGAAAAATACATATTACCCGGAACAATAATATATAATGACAGTTGGAAAGCCTCTCCGTGCTATGGATCTCAAGGAAGGATGTTATGAAGCCATCTAGATGAATATTTACATAAAATGCATCGGGATATTAAGTCTGAGGAATTTGGGAATAACTTACATAAGTTTTTGGATGACATAAAAACAATATATCCTGCATAATTTGTCACTTTCAATCACAAGTAATTTATTGTAAATGACGGATTTCTCATTGCATTTTGGGTTATAGTTAAATCTTGATATTGTATGCATATAATTTAGGAGGATTAATATTTTGTAATTTCCCAAAGATTTCCGTGGGGGGAGGCATACTACAAAGAGTCTGAGTTGGGGAATCTCTAATAAATCACTAAAATTTAGAGGAAATCGTCTGTTCTGATTTGGAGGGCTGTGATTGGTTCATTACGATTAAGACTTCCAAGGTCACTTTGTAGTCGCTCAAGTTCGGCCGTAAAAGTCATGTCTACCGTGGAACTCTTCTCTTTGTATGCGGTATATCGCTCTTTTAGAAGAATGAGAACATTACTAGTTAGCTATCCAGGTCCTAGTATTTCCCACGGAAAGTTTTTTTGCTTAGGAAGACTTTAAAGTAGTCAAAACCAGTAATATTAACTTCACAACCATTTGGATTTCGTTGATAGTTCAGGTTCGACAAATGCCGATTGATCACTTCGTTTGGAAAAGAAAATTTTCTTAAAATGAATTAAACTTAACCGCATTTTGATCACTTCTTGCTAATTCAAGCAGATGAAACTCGAATTTAATGATAAATACTATACTTCAGTCCTTTTTGTTTTAATTTGGAAACGTGACCACTAAAGGTAGATGATGTTCATAGGTAATTGACACTTGGTTATCAATATTTTAGAAGCATCGCTAGCCCTTATTCAGACCACCAGGTTGTCAATGATAATGTTAGTTGGGGAGGGGAGAGTTGTGGAAATCTGGTAAATCGGTTGATACTGTTGGGACCTGTGTTACGTATGCTTAAGCTCTTTTTTTCGACTCACGATGCTGAGGTATATTTGAGTTAGATGAAAAAGTTAGGGGAGACCATACCAAAACATGACATCAGTCAATGAAGTCTGACTGTTAGTCTGAGCCGTGTTGGTAGAATCTGATTACTTGATTAGGGGGGGGGCCGGAACCTCGCGAATATCATAACCGTGGATGATGACTGGGAGATATGGCTTAAAGTCGGTTACAGTTTGTAATCGCTTAAATTGTGAGCTCAGTCATTTTATATACATATGTACCAGGTTCTATGTTGTACATACATACATAAAGACTGTCCTGTACACCCTTTATCTCCAGCTCTGCAATTTTTTCTGACGATTATCTTGTTTTGCAGTCAAACTAGTCATCCTTCTATATTGGGCTGCATGTCATGTACATTACTTTCGTCTCAAACCGAATGAATACCATTTCTATGAATCAGTCATAATAAGGTTGTGCTAATAGTGTAATGATCATGACCTTTTATCACGACAATATTTGTAGAATACGGTGAACATGTTACTTTCTGTAGACGGCATGGCTCTAACTTTGTGTTTAAATTTGGCATAGGGATCAATTTTATGAAGTTCATATTATTTAATGAGCGTAAATTAGTTATTATACTTCTTATGTCTAATTTGTTTTATGGTCACTGATATTACTTCCACTTTGGTATTCATCTTATTATGCTGATGACGTGTGACAAATTGAACATTTGCACACATGTGCCAGGTTCTTCATTATTAGTAGACGACTTAGTGAGCAAATGGGCTAAAGAATTTTACATTATTCCTATTTTATTGCTGTTAATATCCATTATAAGCCGTCATCTAAAAGCAGTCAATCGTATTTCAACACGGTAGTCAATAGTGTATTATGTTAACGAGTTTTAATGTTGCTGTTATTGTCACTTGTTTAGCTGAGGAGGTAGACAAGTATTTTCCGTCGAAACCAATAGTCAGAACAAATAAATCGAGTGCAATGTGTAAATCGGAAAAATCTGGATTAACATTAGCACTAGAACAAGCTAAATTAAGTGGACATTTGAAAAGAAATAAATTATTTTCTGATTTTGCTATCTACGATGCCCGATCAACGCTCAGTACAGATCAAGGCGTTCCAAACGATCGCTTTTTTAGTTCAAATATGGACCCTTCTCTTCGTCAGTTTAATGTTTGGCTCTGGAGGGTTAATGGTTTTCCACGCACGTCGGTAAAAGTGCAACCACGACTGGGTACTACAGTTCAACAGTTTATAGGACTCACTTTATGGCAGTATTTTAATGAACTTACAACATCTGAAAGTGGCGATTCTATCCCTGTACTGACTCGAATGGATAATCTAGATGAGTAAGTTTGTACATATGTATGATACAAACTGCTACTTAATTGACAGTTAGTCCAATTGTATACCTGATTATACATTTTTAACTTGCTTATGTCTTACAAGTATTTGTCGCATTTTGTCTGATTAAATATATGCGTCTTTAGTTTAACCATTATTGTATTGGTTAAATTCATTATTTGTTACATACACAAAAGATGATTTCCAGATATTCCCACGACAAACATTCTTGAAATTACAGATTATTAAAGCCGTTAAGAGTTAGTAAAGCTCATTGGCCCACAAAATCTTTCCGGTCAATATTTTTGCTAGCCGAATGTTGTTGAGAAGATAATTTTAGCAGCTATTATGGGCACTATATTGGGTAAAATGATTACTATCTCTGACTTTAGCTACGCAAACACCAGTCAGCTTTTTACGGCCACAATACGTCCTCACGTAAATGGATGCTTGTAGACGGTTATGAAACTCGACCAAAAAAATCGGAATATTGGATGAAGAAAACACAGGGGAAACTACTAAATCTTAAGGCATGTTATTGAGGTAACAGCAACAAATAAACACAGAGTTAGGTCTAGATAATTAAAAAAATTGTAAACCACTATAAGCTCTGGAAAGACAATCATTAATAATGTGCAGTCAGTAACAATACAATTATCTACAACAACCAGTCAATCTTAGCAAAATTCTGTGCAGCTTATGCTGATGTTGTCTAGGCAGATAATGAAAGCCTGACGACTAAATCATCTTGATTTGAGAACACAACAGCAAACTAGATACTATTGATCGAGGTATTTGTTTTAAGTCACTTCGGGTGTGACAGACAGTTGCAACGTAGAACTTGGTACATGCGTACGTCAGTTCAAGTTGCCATGCCTCAATTAGCAGATAGAGATTAAATTGTCGAATCAAATCCCAGAGTAGGGAAGGTAGTAGCAGAGTTAGTATTCATGGAAGGGAATAGTGACCGAGGACATTTAAGAAAATATGATTCAGTAAAGAAAAAATTATGATAAGTTTAGAAACTTAAAATTTGGAGGAAGACAAGGAGTGGATGCACCTGCGCCATTGCCAACGATTTTGAGCCATATCACCCAAAGTCTCTAACCATTTATTACGAGCGTTACGTGGACCCCAACCAGGTAGTCTGCACCTATTAACATGGCTCAGCCCGATTGTCAATGACTTCATGGACTGGTGCCATGTTTTGGTTTGGCCACCCCTAGCTTTCTTCCAGCCTACTCCTACACCAGGACAGCATTGCTCGTCGAGATAGGCGGTGGTCAGGCATACGTAACACATGTCCTAACCACCTTAGCTGATGGAGATTTAGTACTTCATCAATGGACTTACCATATCTACCTAGTACTCTGTTCCTAACCCACGTATTGCTTACTCGTTGGTCCCAGCAAACACGAGCAATGCTTCGAAGACATCTATGATCGAATACCAGGAGCCTACGAATATCCTCTATCCTTAATGGCCATGTTTCACATCCATAAAGTAAGACGGACCGAACTACTGCAAAGTAAACGCGTCCTTTGGTCTGTAGTCGGATGTCTCGCTTACGTCACAGATGACGCAAATTCCCAAAAGCTAATTGAGCCTTATGTATACGCGCAGAGACTTCAGCAGACATCAGACCGTCAGGGCTGATGAGGCTGCCAAGATAAGTGAAGCGGTCAACATATTCAATTGCCTCACTCCCTATCACTAACTTCGGTGTCGAATCAAGCCAATCCTGAAGTAACATTTTGCATTTGGGGGGAGAGAATCGCATCCCAAACATCCTTACATTCTTGTTTAAGGTAGTCAAAAGATTCTGCATTTTATCAGCATCTTCGCCTAAGAGAACTATATCATCTGCATATCTTCGGGTGTGAGAAAACATTGAGATGCAATCATCCGGTTACTTAAATCTAATTAAATAGAGAGTGGTATTCGAATCGTTTCAATCACTGAGACCAACACGTTTCAATGTCCTACCTGTTATAACGCGAAGTAAATAAACTTTGAAATGCACCTCATCTATCAAGAGATTACGTGAATGACAAATAATATGATACTTTCACAGACACCTGACCATGTAATGCACACATACTAAATTTAGCCTTTCAATTTAAACCCAGAATTAGGACAGAAAAATAAAAATACAAAGTAGTCACACAACTAGAAATATTCCATAGTAGTAATCAACAGTAGATACTATGCCCCCAATATGTAAATAATCTCTCTTTAATCGAGCTCAATATGTTTGTTTGCATTCATTAGTCATTCAACAATTTTGCACTAGTCCCATTTCATTCTTCTCTTTTATACTTCTATTTACCAATTTAGATCTTTTTTGAACCGATTGGCTTTACATATGTTGGACACATTGGATGATGTTTATGATGATGATGATGTCGATTCGGAATTTCCACCACTTGAACTAAATGATCCAATACATAAGTATCAATTTAAGTCATTTGCTCTTATTGAACGAGTTGATACATTATTAGAAGAAGCATCAAAACAGGAAATTTCGCGAGTACTTGTCACGATGTAAGTGCATGTATACATGATTACTACTTTTCCTCTCCGTCAGTCAGTCATAAACAATGTAAAGCCTGACGTAAATCAATGTTGACTCATGTTGTTACATCACATTGGCGCGACAAGATGACATTAACATATAGACAGCCTAAGATCCGAAATAATCAGTGGTAATGATAATCAGAATAGTTCGAGAATAAGGAATGAAAGGAGTATGCATGTAGAGGATACTGGATTTGAAAATCTAGACAAAAGTAAAAAGCGAATCCCCAACAATCTCAATCATTAATCGCAGTTAGCACACGGTACCGCAAGAAGTTATCTGTGTCATTCACTCATATATATATATATATATATATATATATATATATATTTAAAGCGAGGGAATTTGAAACAGGTACATTTAAGTTACTAACATTGTTGATCGATAGATAATGCCCGTTACTTTAATTAATAGTCGATTTTTAATTATGGTGAATTATAGTCTGAACTCGTATCAAGCCAGGTTAGTTTTTGGTTATAATGAATGAAGCATTTAAAATTTCATACTATGAATCAACCTTTAACATGAAAACATTAGGAACCAGAAAGCGTTACGTAGCTATTTTGTCCTGGTCTGTAACTCATCAGCATGGATTCAGGGAGTTAATTTGGTTTTTGTCAATTTTCAGCAGTTATGACGTAATTGAAATATCCACCTAACAATCAAAGGACGAGTGTATTGTGGGGCAACATCGACGAGTAAAAATAAGATGGAACTTAGGAGAGACTAAATCAATGTGTAGTATCAGCTCATGAGGTCGTTTGACTGTCAGTTTGATCTATACTGAGAGGTGCAAACTACCTCGTTGACGTTTAGGCCATTTTCGTCACCAATGTATGTATGTATGTATGAGCATGTTGGGGATGTCAGATCCCCAGAATTCTCTTGGCAAACCTGTTACTTTTGTGATTTATTTTTGTAAATTTAAATTCCTCGTTTTCGCGTCAAAAGGTTCCTTTTTCACCTTCAGTTTGTGTTTCCCACTTAACGAGACGCTAAATCTTATTGGTTTGTTGTTTATTTTAGTACGCTATTTGTGACATCCCAAGGACGCCCTCTTTTTTGTGTGTATACGCATGAGATGTGTGGTTGTTATCCGTCTGCCAGGCTGCTTGTGGAATTAAACGCTTCTTGCTGACGTTAATTTTCTTCCTCCAGTTAGCTGGGCTGGGGGGCTATGAAACAGCTTAGCTTACCTGTTGTTGTTTCGCTGGTCATAAATTCGCTAGCAGGTATCGAGTTGTTTTCTTTAATTCGCAGAACAACACAGAACCTAGCATATATTTTCATCTGTTCAAGTTGCTACAGATCAACAGCACAGCAAAATTAACACCAAATCGGTGGAAGTAGTAGTTACTTCAATGATAATAACAATAGTAATGGTTGGATGGGGGGGGGGAGAAAGCGATGCGGCTCAGAATCGGTCTCACTGGCGTAGGTGTATCCACTCTTTATCTTCTCTTAAATCCTCATCTCGAATTTATTTCGTATCTTTCCGCGTTTTAATTCTCGAATCAAATTGTCTTTGTTCAATCTTTTTTGACCACTGATATCACTACTACTTTAGTGTCTATGTTTTGTAGATGAGATGTTGCAAGTTGTATTGATGCTAATATATGTCGTCGTCCTATATTGTATACGACTGACTTCTCAACAATAGTCATCCACAACCCCACTGTAGGTCGAATTCATAGCCATCAGACTTTGCGGTTTGTAGTGGTTCCAACCAAGTTCTGTATACTGCAGTTACCTACTAAAACCATTGAATGAAGTCATCTGATAGATCGCAAACTGACTACAGTTAGAAACATAAAGTATTATAATCTAGCTCAGTTGTTTAGTAGTTGAACGCTCTCCACAAAGTTTAAACACCTTGAGTTTGATATATGATGGTGAAAAGGGAGGTGCACTCATAAGGAGTCGCATACATCAGTACAAAACAGCTTTCACTAATTGATAGTTTTCAATGTTTTTTTTTAAAAATAATATTGGATCGTGTCGTGGAACTTGAAATTCAACAACCTGCACAGCATCCCATAATAATCAACAGTGTTTTCGTATCTATAAAATAATCATTATTACTGTTGTTTTCTGTAAAATTAATTTATGAACATTTCTGTTTAAAAAAAAAAGCTATTATGTAATTCAATAGATTTCATTAGTCCAACTTCTCAACAAATTTCTTTACCTATGCATATATATATATATGTATATAGACATATGGCTCAAGGTATGAGTGTACTACGATTCCCATCGGATACTCGTTTAAGTGCAGTGTTAGAACGTGCTGTCTATCGTCGTCGTCTACGTCAACATGGTGGCTATGCTTATCGATTGGAACTTTGGCCACGAAATACAGATCAACAACAGATTAATAATAATAATTTAAAAACTAACAATTGTCTATTGAATTCTACTACTTCACAGTTTGTTAATAAAAATTCCCAATTCGATTTAAATCTACCATTAAGTTATTTCATTGATGCTGGTCTACCATTACACTTTCTTCTTGTTCGTGAAAGTAGTAAGTATTGAATCTTTAGAAAAAATGTCAATGTCTTTCTTTTTTTCAATGTTTATGATTATATTTCTGATGATATCATTTACAGTAAATGTACAGTTGTATTTAAAGTGGACAATTGAGGCGGTTTTGTGAAGATAGGCACTAAGTTTAGTCGATTGTATTCGGCACAGATTGATGTTGGTTGGGTACCATTAAAAACCAGGAAGCACTGGCCAGCTGTTTCACCCCAACATGAGTCTCCTCAGCAATGTGCACCCCCCCGATTCCGCTAGAGAATCAAATCCAGGGCCTTCATGTTGGTGGATGCTTAACTTGCTATATTACAAATTGATAGAAAGTTGTTATTCTGTTAAACAGAAACAAAAACATAATACATTCTATATTACAACGAGGTGGATGAATCTACACAAAAGACTCAATCACTGAAAACTGAGCAAAAAGTTGCTGATACTTATTGTGAATAACTTTTATCCCAGGTTCAGCAACAGTACTCACCACTCAAATAATATTGATTGAATCAGAGCTTATGGCGAACTGTCATTAGAGTTGTCAACTTCAAATTGTGTTCCTAATTGTCGCAAATTGTCCGCCTTTTCACTTATTACCGTAGAAATTGTCCTAGAAATTACACTTTCCTCATACCCTAATAGGAGGCTTACTTGTTTTCCACTGAAAATATGCAAATGACATACTTCTATTCAGTAAAGTTTCTGACAATCTATATAGTCTCTTTAACACTTTGAGTAGCAATGCAAACAAGTTTGGGATGCATTTCTCTCCCTCTAAATATAAAATAGTACTTTAGGACTGGTCTGCACTATCGAATAGATTGATCATAGGGACTGAAGTAATTTAATGTTTTGACCACTTCAATTATCTTGGAGGCTTCATCAGACTTAGTGTGTTGGTGTCTGATAAAATTTCGATACGGACTCAGTAAGTTCGCCTTACTTTTGCTAACTTCTGGCGTAGACATTATATGTCAGTCTGTTAAACAAAGAAAGAGTATGCTGCTCATCAGTACGCTTTATATTAAACTATGACTGTAAAATATGAACTATTGAAGTAAAAGATGTCAGTGGGTTTGTTATGACGTGAGAAAAAAAGGAAGGAGGATTTGGTTGGTTGTAGCGAACGCCAATCGAATATGCCTAATTGATAATGTGAGATTGACTTAAGCCCACTCACCCCCCCTGGCTGACAATAGAAGAACCAGAATCAGGAACCGCAAAACGAAGAGAGCGAGATCGAGATCGTATAATATTTTAATCATGCCTTTATATATACATAAAACCAGACCACACAGTAAACCAATCACAAATCTAACATTGATACAGAACAAAGGAAAGAGTGGCAGTCAATGGGGGCAACTTGTACACAACTAAGCAAGTGTAGTTCATAGTAAGATCCAATATACTAAGAGTAAATATACTAAACGGGCTGACCGTGCAAGGGGAACGTAACAGTCATAGAAATGAAATGATTACACTGTCCATAATTATAATAATTGAAATAATGTTCTAAAACACAGTTCTCGAAGATAATCAATCTTCATTAGGTGCCCGGCATATCAGGGCCGTACATTTTTGCTGACGAATTGTCTCGTTGTTGAACATTTGGTCACTTCTAATTATCTATCACTTCAAGAAAAAAGTCAAACAGACTAGCTCCATAGATTATAGGTAAAAACCTTGTATATAGCGAAGACCTTGGTAATTTTTATATTCAAACCCAATCTCTATATTCAGAATCGGTATGCTCAGCCATTTATTTTACCACAGTCCTTACAATTTACTCTTTGTCTTGTAAGTTACTTTTGATACACGTTTATCTCTTTTTCTTCATATTCCTCATCAAGTAGACCATCTCTCTTTTATTTCTGCTCCAATTACGCTTTGAGACCAGCTAGTTTATACTATTTGTAGTTTGTAGTACTGTGGGGATTCAATCTTCTTCTCTGAATGTATCAACAAAATGCATTAACACTTTGTTTTCTAGTAGAGAGAATCTTAATAGTCTACATCTTGGCGTTTAACGATTTCATCCTATATTTTGTGAAAGTATCCTCTCGAATTATCAATCAATTCAGGTTTTATCGCCTCTCAAATCAACACAATAAGAATGGAAATCGACAAGATGTAAAACAAAGGATGAGAAATATCAATTTTCCACTGTAGTTGTAAGCTTCCGAATTCATCAAATTTTCTTCTGAAATATATTTTTTTAAATTCCATCTTCGATCTGTAATCCTCTCCATTAGTACTAACTCTGTTTCTACCCCCCACTATTCTGGGATTTGATCCGATAATTTGATCTCTCTCTGCTAATTGGAGTGTGGCAACTTAAACTGATGGACGCATATACTAAGTTCTACGTTGTTACTCACTGACTAAATGACTAACTACTATAATTGGGTGGTAATCATAAGAAAGAATACGATTTGCGAACGACCAAACTTGACCCATTGCAACCGCCAATTTAAGGTCATATCGATCAACTTGTCAAACTATAGATTAAGACTATCTCAAGGATTTCAACCAGAAGGCCTGTAGTTATGAATACGAGAAGTCACTTTTTCCTATCATACTACAGATGGCTATTATATTTGCTTAAGGCACATCCGTGGGATAATTGAATTTTTGTTAACTGATTTGCCAGGTAAAGATTCATGTACGGTTCTTTGAAACCACATTCTAAACGTTACGATTAGTGATACTATCCGACTAGCCAAACTTGATATAGGTGGGACGAGCTTCGAACTTACTACTTAGTAGCTGTAAGTCAGTTACTCACTACCACTGCACGAATTAGTTGATAGTGGAGTTTCAATGTAACTAATAGGAGAGTATCAAGAACAAGTAACCTCTTTTATTCAAATCCCATCATAGTATGGAAACTCTTCTAACTTCCACTTTTACCGTAATTTTATTTTCACCCTTTTTTTTTAATTTCAGGTCGTTGTGATCCAACTCTCTCAGATCAAAGTGATGATATTGAAACAACAGAATCAGTCGAACCTACGCTAATGTCAGATACAAGCATAGAACCAGTTCATACAGCTTTGCAATTGAGACAATATCAAGTGACTTATTTAAAAGGTCTTTTCCCACCTGAAGTTCAACTAAGTAAATAATATTACTTATCTCTAACTTTTGATTTGTTATTCTTTCTATATTTATTGTTGATAAATTGTATTTGACACAAAAACCGTAGACTTTTCTGTCATACTTATGAATAGTTGATATTAAATTAGTAACCAAGGTTTCATACCACTAACCGAACTCCATTAGTTAACCATTGGAAACGAGGAAGCACTAGATATCTGTCTCCTCGTAACATGAGACTCGACAGTGTGTATCACACTCAATATTTTCGTAAGAAACCAAGCTAAAGACTCTCATGTTTCTCAGAGAACACTAACCACTGAGAGGGCACTCAACTGTTTATATTTTTAACTCGTGTAGAGTTCACTCAAGTTGGGGATATGACAGTTACCCACCAATGACAGTAGATTATGTCACTCAATGTATCGTGACCGAAGTTAGGAATGTCAACCATTGGATGCTAATTCAATTGTCCAAGGATTAAGCGCTCCATGAGAAGTGTGAATATCATGGGGGTTGATGTCTAGTCATTTTTCAATGAGTTTGACGTGAAACTTCATTACAATATACCTCTTCTCCTAATCACAAAACTGTTTACTAAAATGCAAAGATTTATCTACAGTTAGATGCACACTACAATCGTTTCTGTAACTATCAACCATTCATATAGATGCAGTTCTCATTATAAATCTGATTTTACTTAAAGTTTCTATGGGGGGGGAGGCATAATATGCTGAGGCTTAATTCATGTCAATCACTTCATAACCTTCATTGTAACTTTAAGTTGTAACTTTACAACTAATTCATCACTGTAAATACTATTTTCAGAAGTGCATAACATTTTGTTCGTTAAAGAATACTATTGTATGGATTAATATTAGCTATACGATTTAGAGATTCTAGTGATAATAAGGATTTTAACCCGACAAAAAATCATATTTCTAATATTAAAAGCCTCAAGTATTATTTAGTTTCGATTGTATTTGATAAGCGGAATGCAGTGTGCTCGTTTCGTCTTATTTGAGACTCGTCGGCTGGATGTACCTATATCCCAATGTTGATGTCTACACTGGAACTCGAAGTCAGTTCGTTTCGCGCCAAATGCTACCGCGTTCATCACTAGGATACTGAGCCCAGACAGCACGAAATGAACTGAGTTGTAGTCCGAATATGAACATCAACATTAAGATGCAAGCACATACAGCTGACGAGTCTCAAATAGGACGAAACGCGCGTCTTGGATTCCACTTACGAGTCACAATCCAACTCAAACAGTGTTTGTAAACTATCGCTATATTGAAGCGATCCTCTCATGATGCGCATATTGGAACAGAGGCTGATCACTTTCAGTCCATGTCAAATCAACGGAATTATTCAAATACATTCTATTCACATTAAAAGCTTTATTTTAGCTAAAATTTCTATTATTTAGTCTAAATATTAGTCTTGGTTATGATACACTGTCTGTGGCATACACTTTTAGTTCAAATTCATGGCAACTTGTACACCGATAGCTCGTCTCTTATTGGTAGATTTGAAAATTTTATGCTATCCTTTAAATACCGCTTTTAGTTGTTTCTATAATGCACTCTTGTTATGACGTGAGAAAGAAGGGTTTTGGTTGGTTGTAGCGAACGCCAATGAAATTCGCCTAGTTGATAATGCGCGACTGACCTATTCCCACTCACTCCCAGTCCAAGAGTAGAAGAACCAAAATCGGGAGCGGAGAAATAACCTATTATGTTTTAGTCATGCCTTTATATATACATAAAATTAGACCACACAGTAAACCAATCACAAATCTAACATTGATACAGAACAAAGGAAGGAGTGGTAGTGAATGGGGGCAACTTGTACACAACTAAGCAAGTGTAGTTCATAGTAAGATACAATATACTAAGAGTAAATATACTAGACGGGAGGACCGTGCAAGGTGAACATAACAGTCATAGAAATGAAATGATTACACTGTTCATAGTTATAATAATTGAAATAATGTTCTAAAACACAGTTCTCGAAGATAGTCAATCTTTCTTAGGTGCCCGGCATATTAACTCTGATAGCTCTTTCTTTTATTATAGAAAACTTTTTTTTATCATATTTTGTAGATATTTCTTCAAATGAAGTAAAAATTGAACAAAATACTACATCAAGACGTCCAAAATTATTTACAAAATCTATGAAACCAATTACTATTCAAATTAATGCAATTGCTGATTGTGAATTAATTTCTTCGGGATATTCAACAAGTTGTGGAACAGACAAATCATCTACAATGAATAATTCTATGAATGAATCCTTACATAATACTACTACTACTACTACTAATAATAATAATAATAATAATAATAATAATAATGCATTTACTTCAGTCAATAAACTGGATACTTTTTGTTCAGATTATACAACAGTGAATAATAAAAGTTCCATGAAACATACAATAATTGAACAATCGTCTAGATCATTTGTATCACGTAAAGCTCAATTTAGAATTGTTTACATTGTAAGTAGGTAACCAGGTAGTCTCCGCTTTCTAATATGACTGAGACAGGCAGTTAGTAACTTAATGAGATGATGTCATAATCTACCAGCTCTTAAATCTCAAGACTTTTCAGTTTCCTTCGAGAGGTCCAGGATACTACCATTGGTCTAGATGACTAGATATTGCATGTATTTTTGTTTTTGATTTTAAGTGGTCAAATGTAGTTGACAAAAAGACTGCTTGACCTAAGTTTCGTCAACAAGGAATATCTATAGTCTTGAGGATTATTACTTGATCGATAGGATCCTATCAGCATTAGTGTCTGAACAGGGATGATACTGGTCGCTTCTCTATGGTTAATCAATGTAAATGTCTCAGCGGTAATGTTCCCAGACTCTGGCACTCATCACGAATTGACCTTAGCTAAGGATTGTTTGAAAAAGCCAAAAAGCACTTAACAGCATTTTCATTTAGGTATGGTATTCCCCAATAGTGCTGATTTACGACACCACCGAGGATCTAACTCATGGCCTTCATCCATTAAAATAACGATTAACGTGTTCTCACTAGTGACTAACTTCAGTAAGTAATTCCGGAGCCCTACTGAGATGACGTGATCCATTGAGTTTAACCATATCGGGCATGAGACAAATATGAACAGTACCAATGGACAAAGTTTGCGCATCTGAATAACTCAAAGGTTAAGAGCTCTCTGTGAATAATTAGAATCTTGAATCCGATTTCTAATGAACTATTTATGCCCACTGTTAATTAGTGACATATTTGGGTATAATAGTGATACCCAATGCCTCATGGATTTTAGTCATTATCTAAGTGATACCAATCTGAAATTCGAAACTTCATATTCAACAATCTTCATAACATTCAGTGAGCCATTCACATCACTTAACCATCTTTTAATTTTTTTTGTATAATTCTATAACTATAGCCCAATTTCGATTCATATTCTGATTGGATAACTTCTCAGTTAGCTTCATTTGGTAGTAATGTAGCAGGAAGTGGTCGATCAGCTACCACTACTGGTCAACATCAACTACAACAACAGGCTCCCATTCTTCACACACTTCCATCAACTTCATTAGTATCACCTATCGTGACTTGTACTGGACAAGATTTATCTGAGTTCACTAGTTCAACATACACTGTAAGCACTAGTGGTACTTGTAATATAAATACAATCACGTCGAATATAACAACTACTGCTACTACCACTAATACTACTATTGTCAATACTACTAATAATAATAACTATAATAGCTTATTTCAACAATTATGCTTTGAAACACAATGGGCAAGAGCTCGAGCTATATGTGATCAATTGAATATTATTTTAGATGTATGTCAAAGTCAATCACGTCAACTGTATATACAACGAAAGTCGATGCATTAATGAGTGATATACTGAAACAGAATCCTCTTCAACGTCAATTGTAACTGAACTTATAACATTCTAATGATTTCATATTATATTTTATTATAATTTCATATCACATTTTCCTTTGTATCTGAATGTGTATGTTTGTGTGTGTGTGTGTTTTCGTGTTTACGTACTCGTGTGATGATTATCTATTGATACTAGGATATCTAAACCTCTCAACTACTCTAAGAGATCACTTTCGTGTTCATGAATGCATTTTGTCCATGTAGTTCGAGGTAATCAACTGTTTCAATCACTTAGTTAATTAAATATATGGATATTCTCTTTAGTTGTCATGTCATGCTTGTAGAAGAATTCAGAAGTATTTCTCTTGTATAGTTTCTGATGGCACCTGTAATCTTGAAAGAAAATCAAATAAGCAGAAAGTACATTGAATTATTTAAGTAAAATAAAAGTTCCACAAATCAATTCTATATGAAAATCACATAAAAAGAAAAGTGTTAAAAAAAAGTTAACTGTAAAAATGTACACCATACCTTAAGTCTCAGATTCTTGTCACTGACGCATAAATCTTAAAAGTACAAAGGGCCTTATGTGACTCTTATATAATGTGAACTATTGTCGATCATAGTAACAGTGACAGTAACCTTGATCAAAACCAATACTGAAAACTTCAGACAGTAGGCTGTAGTTCTATGCCCACACATTTACCCTATGATTCCTAGTCCCTAAGCTGGATCAAAGAACACATGATAAGTGAGCCAATAACCAACCAAACAAATTATATTTCAATAAATCGTTTATATGCATACAAAGCCTAACCGCATGATAGACCATTAAGAAGAATAACATTTATTTTAAAGAAGAATAATAATGACTAGGAACTGAGGGAACAAATGCATAATTAATTAGTTATTATTACTCAATGGAAAATAATTTGATAACAGTTTATAAGTCTAGTGGGAGGTTAGGGTGAGGGAAGTCCAATGTAACAGTGACTTACCTCAAGCAGTTGTTGATTAAGCTCTATAGTCACGCTTTTAAGTCGAAAATACAAAAATTAATCCACTTTCCTTTTTACATCGTTCAGGAGAAAACATCTTTCTACGGTGTAAGCAACGGAGAAGTAACAACGCCACCCGCACATACCTCTAATAACATTGTAAAATGGCTTAAAGTCAGTACATGGTTTTACGCCTGATTCTGTTTAAGTTGATTTTTCTTAAGTTTTGATTATCTACATCTTGACATTATCATTTTGATCATCCGATCATAGTTACCATTACTGTTGTGATAGTATTGTATACCACTGACAGATCAAAGGTAAGCAACTACTGAAAACTACAAAGCATAGGGACAGTTGCTTCGTCTTGACTTGAAACACCTTTACATTGACAATCCAGAATCCCATCAAGAACCAAACATAGAAAATATAGACTTTACAGTGAGCGATTATTCTTTAGATCAATCAGTTAGTATTCAGTGCATTACATTTATAATTTTAATGAATTTGCGATATTGACTGACCATTAATGCTATATGTTTCACTCTTTACATTAGTTAAACTACATTGTTCACAGCTTCTCATCAGAATTCCAGAACTCAGCTTTCTAAGTGTTATATCTCGTACTTGATAAATTGACCTGGCGCAAACAACTTTAGCACTCGGACGCCTTGAACCATGCTAGACGCGAATTCAGAAGACAAGAAGACAGGAAACTTTATTCCAGTAAAATGGAGAGTCAGTTCTGTACAAAATAATCGTGTATTTATAGTTTTTTGCAACAACAAAATCAGCATTATAATCCATCCAATTCGAACTAAGAAATTTCACTTATTACCCAATCAGAACACGCAACGTTGAGATTCTGGAAGGTTCTGTCGATTACTGATAGGATGGAATGTTTTCGGCTCTTTCAAGGGTTCTGAGGGCTTCCTTGAGGTTTCTAAAAACCATTACAACACTAAGTTATTTACTATTGTACACATGTTGATTTTCGTTTCTTATATATGAGATTGTGGAAGAAATCATTGGACAACTGTTTTGTCTTTGTATGGAATTTGTCAACAGTTTTTGAACTCAACTAACAGGCTTTTCAGTCATGACGAGCAATGCTGTCTGGTGTAGGAGTAGGCTGGAAGAAAGCTAGGGGCGGCCAAACCAAAACATGGCACCAGTCCGTGAAGTCATTGACAGTTGGACTAAGCCGTGTTAATAGGTGCAGACTTCCTGGTTGGGGTCCGCGTGACGCTCGTAATAAATGGCTAGAGACCTTGTGTGATATGGCTCAAAATCGTTGGCAATGGCGCAGGTGCATCCACTCCTTGTCTTCCTCCAAATTCTAAGTTTCTAAACTTATCATAATTCTTTATTTACTGAATCATATTTTCTTAAATCTTATCACCGATCTCTATTCCCTTCCATTAATACTAATTGTTACTACCTCCCCTACTCTGGGATTTGATCCGATAATTTGATCTCTATCTGCTAATTTGGGTATGGCAACTTGAACTGACGTACACATGTACCAAGTTCTACGTTGTAACTGTCTGTCTGTCTGTCTTTTCAGTCATTGCCAGCCATTACTAGTTCGAGTCCAAATTCATTTTCTGTGATTTTTACAACCTGGTAGTATTGTAACTTTTCAAGCTGAGTACAGTATAGTCATTGTTGCTTATATGAAAGTGTTTATTCACTAGTCTACTGAATTAATTGCCAACAAAAAGAATGTAACGGCTAACACACTGAAGTACTGTTGTTTATGATCTTTAAAATCTATAAATCTTTCTTAAAATTCAATAATAATCACTGAATTGTGAAAACTATTTTCACGAGTAGATTCCATCGATGCAATTTATACCTAACCCGACTTTCTCTGTTACCTGCATATGGTGGTTGAGCTAGCTTATTGTGTTGAGTAATTCAGATTATGTTGGCTGTAACAGTCGTTCTTCTAGGTCCTACCATACTAGGCAGGTTCTTTGAACTGCGGTAAGACTAAAAGCAGTAAATCTAAGGTCCAAGGACGAAGTTATACGGCCGATTGTACAACTAGCATGACAGTGATGCGGTCTTCACACAGGAAGAGTGAGGTTAGAAAATGACGGCCCTGAAAATGCACACGTCACCTTACTCCACAAATTCCCATCTGACGGTAAATCTTTTTTTAAGTAGGTAACTAACTAAAAGCCACTCGTAGAAAGGTCGTGTGTGATCGGCCTCAAGCAATTGTCCCTTAGGCACTGTGGTCATAATTTCTGGTTGGCAAGTCTACTTGTAACCCAGA
Organism: Schistosoma mekongi; assembly: GCA_034768735.1. Classification (NCBI taxonomy): domain Eukaryota; kingdom Metazoa; phylum Platyhelminthes; class Trematoda; order Strigeidida; family Schistosomatidae; genus Schistosoma; species Schistosoma mekongi. The sequence goes on from CM068305.1 coordinate 86,549,294, forward strand.
TTTTTTTCAATATTTCAAGAACAAGAGCCCTTCCACGGTGTGAGCAGCTGCGAAGTAATAACCGCCCTCATACTCCTATCAGCATTTTATTTCAGATTGATTTTACGTATATTTTGTTATATATTTCGATTTGCTTGTTCATATGGATGAGTACAAGCACACTAGTCCTGCAACTAGATATCAGTAACAAGTATACAGGACTGGATAACATCGAAGAACACTTTCTTGAAAGACTGAATCAAGATTGAATAGGCGGCTATTTTTGAAGTTTGGATGAATTCTGAAAATAATCAACTTTTACTTCCATTAATGTTATCCACAACGTTTTCAATGTCAGATAAGTGTGTCAGTTCCAGCACTTTCGGTTATTTCTCCGTTCATCTAGAGCGTCAGAACTATCTACCAAAGGTGTAATTATCATGAATGATTTTACTTCAAGCTGCAGTTTACAACTTATCTGTTTCCTATCTAGTTTATTCTTCACAGTAGTATATAATTTTAAACGTGGCACTATTCCATTGTTTTATCCTCAGGGGTGTTTGATAATCCCTTTCGGATTAAGTTTCACAGTCTATGACTATTATCACTACATTATTCACGCTTCATTTGATTTGTTTTAGGATTGAGGTGTTCACAATCGTTTAACAATACGTAGTAACCAATGCTAAGTTTACCTACTGCTGATCTAATTTCATCGATCAAGTTTCAGTATGACCGCTAGACTAGATGACATAACATTACTCGCATTATGTTATTAATATTGAATGGTTAGAGATAGTCGGTAGGACATTCTGTGCATTTCCGCACGCATCAAAAAAGCATATTTACAACCTTAAAGACTAAATAAACATGAGATTGGATATTATCTTGTGACTAATCAAGCTAAATATCTCAGTTGTATAGGGGGAGGGATTGGCAGTAGTAGCCTGATAACGTCTACTGCTGTAAAAGATGATTATAGAAGAATGGCTGGACTTCAGGAGCTATTTTTAAGGAGGATATTACATATATTTTGGTTGCATATTAGGTAAGTATCTTGTTTCTGTTATTTTCCGAGCAGCTTTTAACGACACTACGAAGGTGAAGTCATTATTGAATGTCATTTTATCATTCGGTAACTTATAAAGTACAGATCATTGACTACCTGTGATCGAAATCATATAAATTACACTGGGAGCATTGTCTGCCTCCAGATTTCAGATAAACCTTTCTAACAACTCCCAAACAACACGAAACCCAAGTTAAACAGCGTTAATTCATAAGTTAGAAACACTTTCAATCAATCAACCAATCCCTGTTACCCCATGTGGAGTATAGGCCGCCCACTAGTATTCTCCAACCAACTCTGTCCTCAGCATTCATTTTCAGCTCTTCCCAAGTGCTCTTCATGTCTGTCTCAATTCCCGACTCAATGTGTTCCTGGGTCTTCCTCTTTCTCTTTGGCCTTTAGGATTCCAACTTAGTGCTTGTCTTGTGACATAGTTTGATGATTTCCTCAATGTGTGTTCAATCCACCTCCAGCGTCCTTTTCTAGTTTCTTCCTCAGCTAGAAGTTGATTAGTTCTCTGCCACAAAAGGTTGTTGTTGCTGGTATCTGGTCAACGAATCCGAAGAATCTTACGCAGACTGTTGTTTATAAACACTTGTATCTTTTGAAGAATGCTTTTCGTAGTTCTCTATACAGGTTTCAGCTCTATACAACAGAACTGTCTTCACATTTGTATTGAATATGTTGACTTTAATATTTAGTGACAGTTGGTTTGAGTTCCAGATGTTTTCCAGTCGTAGAAATGCTGCCCTTGCCTTACCAATCCGCGCCTTCACATTCAAATCTGACCCTCCTTGTTTGTCGATGATGCTGCCCAAGTATGTAATGGTTCCTACATCTTCCAGAAATTCTCTGTCAAGTGTAATTGGGTTAGTGTTCGTTGTTTTATATTAAGGGATCTTGCTTTTCCCTTTGTGTATGTTGTGGCCTACTGCTGCTATATTGTTTGTCTTCTTCTGCATTTGATGATGTGTGTGAGAAAGAAGAGCTAGGTCATCTGCAAAGTCCAAGTCATCTAGTTGCGTCGATTTTGTCCATTGTATTCCGAGAGTGGCTTCAGATGATGCAGTCTTCATGATCCAGTCGATGACCAGTAGGAAGAGAAAGGGCGAGAGTAAGCAGCCTTGTCTGACACTGGTCTTCACTTCGAATGAATCTGTGAGCTGACCTCCATGTACGATTTTACAATGTAGTCCGTCGTAAGAATTCCGTATGATGTTGACTATCTTTTCGGGTACACCATAATGTCGTAGAAGGCTCCATAATATTCTCCTATCCACGCGGTCGAAAGCTCTTTGCGTGTGTGTTTGTGGCGTTTTCTTCTTCGTGGCTGGAGTATAAAATCACATTTCCTGAGGATAATCGTTGCTGCCCAGCTTGTAACCAATGCGTTACGCTTATTCCAAGTATCTTCAGGTTGTATCTTTTCATTTCTTCAGTTATTTGCATGCTTCTCCCTGTTTCCCACATCGTGCGGACATTCCATATACCCATATTAATTGTTGCCTTGGTTGTTAGAAGAGACATCGGCCTCGTGGCTTCCGAAGATGCACCGCTTTCACCATGATTCGTCATAACTCTTCGAAATAAAGACCTTTCAGCTCCCGGGGCAGAGTCAAAATAGTTATAAAGGTTTGTACTAGTTAGCGTTTTTTTAGTAATTTTGTTGTTTTACGGGATGGGGTTGCTAACCCCATGCCTAATCCTACTCCTTTATCCGGGCTTGGGATCGCCAGCAACCCTAGGGGGCTTCAGGCGGAGTTAAATTATAAACACGATAAATTGAAATTGACTAATGAATAGAAAAGATGTCGAAATAATTGTGGTGATAATGATAGTCAGATAAACTAAACACAAAGTATCGAACAGGTTACCCTAGCGATTAATTATAAATCACTGTGCATCAACAGCATACTTCACATCATGTTAAGTTATTTAGACTGGTGAACAGATTGTATCTCTGTGATTTTGCTTATCTGGGATTTTACTAAGCTATTCAAATGATCTAGTTATGCTTAAATAACTTGTCAACATGCTGGATAACCAATCTCCAACTCTATTTTTCAAATATTTTACTCATTTCATTGACGAAATCGAGAGTGCGCACTGTTGAGATGTTTCATACTACGACGAAACAGTTGTCCAGTACTTCTTAGTTTTCACTGATGATCAAATGACATCAATCTGTGAGAATAATAAATAACTAGATTTTGAAATATAAGAAATTCATATTATGTGAATTAAAACAATACCTATAAGTGAACAATGTTGTTTTGTTAGTTAGATCCTCATCAGACTGCTATAATTCACAACAATATTTAAATGTAATTTTGAAAATTATTTGACATCATAAATCGGTTTCGATTAGACCATCATTAAGAACCAAGAGGTACTGAACAGCTGCTTTGTCTTAGTATAGGACTTAAGCAGTGAGCACCTACTACCACACCAGGAAGTCCAGTCTAGGACCTTCAGGCTTCTCTGGGAATGCGTAACCGTCAGATCACTGAGTCAATGTTAAAAATAAAATAGGTGAATTACATAATTGATGATGATATTAAGTTTAAACTGTAAACTGATATTAGGATGTTAGGTGTACTAACAGTAATGATGAACAGCATGGAAACATACATGACAATATAAAAAAGAGTAGTGATAACATACGTAACCATTTCAACACAGGAAGTAGGTCAACATGTATGAAATTAAGCTTGTTAAAACAATCATAATAGCTAATAATAATCGTTCTGAACTAGCAAGTGTGAAGTTAATAGTGCGGTCGTCTATATGGAGAATACAGATGAGGTATGCATGGAGTGGAATAAGAACAAGTGGACAGAAATAGATGTAAAGAATTAGGTAAGTTGTTTATTATATCCTATACAGTCATGGAAGAGATAGAAGTGTCACACATTTCTTTTGAACACATAGATTCACTTTGTTAATTCGAATTTGTATAGCTTCTGTTATATGTAAGGAGACAAGATCTAATCCAATCTGGAAAATTTGGTGCTGTACGATATGCAACTTTGAATGCATACCTACTATCCACTATGTGTAACAAACTAGGACTACTCACAGGATCCTTCCCAAACAAAGATGGTAGATGCTGACTAGTCCGTTGTTTTAGCCAGCTGGTTGTAAGCCCAACATTAACTTTCTCAACAGCATCAGCTAAATTCATAGTTACACATGAATGCGGCAAAATTTGGTAATCTGTCATTCAATTGAATAGCTGCCATTGGCTGGCTAGTGAATGACGAACAAAGGTTTAGTTTATTAAATATTATTTTATACAGCTTTAGTTAGTCTCTTCTGTAATGCATCTCCATGTTGAATTTGGGAAGAATTTTACTCACAAATTTATACTACTTACAAACTCTATAAGTATTACTTAACTGTATTGAAAATATCCATAATTACATATTACTTTAATACCGTTTTGGTAGTAATTCATGCAATTCATTCAATTCACGGAGGCGGATTATCCTATTTAATTCATGTGTCTGTGTATCTGCTTAAATTTATAAACGTAAATCATCAACACATCCACTTGTTAATGTTTATCCAATTATGAAAATACAATGAAAAATTTAGTATCTAGGCTAATTCAAATTACTTTGTTGGTTTTTGATAAGAGTAAAAAAAAAACTGATGAGAAATAAAATGGAATAGATAATCGATAAGTGAGAATAACACTACAATCAACAGAACTGTTTGTATACGGAACAATGAGTGAGGTGATAGACATAGAGCAAGAGAGAGAGAGGTAAGTAAGCAACTAATACAATTTAATAGTATGGATGAATACAAATGGTACTCATGATTCCATAATTTCCGATTAATTAATTAGTAGATTGTCAGTTATAAATAGAGTTGAATAGTGTTGGATAACAAGTAAACTAATAATACCAATTATTCTTTATATATAATGATAACTTCTAAAGTATGGCGTTAATTTACATCTATTACCTTTTGGTAGTTTCTTCCGGTTTGACATACATGAAGTTTAGTTGGTTAGGAAGTACTACTGTTGCGACAGCTCCTAGAAACCTCTTCATATACTTTTTCCATTAAAGTAGTTTGAAAATGCTCAGAATTACTTTTCATTTAATAAGTTTTATAAGTAGTATGTAAAGTATACAACATATTATGAATTACAAATAGAATAAGTTCAAATTACATTATACATGATAGAGCAAACCATCATCTTATGAAGTTGTTAATTAAATTTACTTATATCTATGTATTCCAGTTTGAATCGGGATTAAGATTCAGTACATTCGTATCTTATGTTACTGAGTTGATCAAGAAGTTACTGAATTCAAGAAGCTACACTTCTGTCCATACTTACCTGTTGTAGATATACAGTTGTCACTATTCAACACCTTATTGGTGAACTCATTGGCGTTTGATACAGATAGACGAAGTTCGTAATCCTGGTATAAACATCAACATCAACACGTATATTCTGGTAAACAGTTTCAGACAAAACGACTTATATGTCCTGGTTTTCACTTATACATCTATAATTCAATATCAGTCTTATTTGTGAATTATTGTTGTATTCAAGTGATTAATTCATGATGCGCCTATAACAACAGAGATTGTTTAACTCCAGACTACAACAACATTAACGAGTAAGAGTGCAAACACTTTTAAGTTATCAGACATAATCTTTTTATTAAAGAAAATATAAATCTCCCTTTGTTGTCATATCAACTAATGGGCGTAACGAAAGTGAGTTCGGATCGTAAAAAACTACCAGCTTAAAAAAATCATATTCACGTAATCTTACTATGCATTTCAATGAACTTTATTGGATCATCAATTTTAAATAGATTAGTTACATTAAAATCAATTAGAGTTTAAATGACCCTCCCTCCTCTTAAAATGACCTGGATACTATTATGCTCCAGTCCGTACAAATATGTTATTGATTTCTTAGTTTATTTGACACTGAATATTAATTTAGACTAGCTAATCATTATAACCATATGGCTATAGAATATTCATTTCGTCTTAGTATAGGACTCTATGGTAGAGCATTTACAAAGCTCCACTAGGACATTGAACCTGGGATCTCTAGTAATTAGAATGTACTAAGATCCTAAGTTTGATTTGTCTTGGACTGAAATTGATCAGTCTCAATTGCTATGTGTGCATCCTGAGCGATAGTCCACAAGCAATATTTAGGTTAGTTTGTAGTTGGCAAGTGGAATCCAAGATGTGCGTTTCGTCGTATTCAGGACTCGTCAACTAACGTACCTGCACGTGTGTGGCCGTCTAGACTCGGTAACCTGGTGGTGACACATAGTGAACTGAGTTCTAAGCCGCGGTGTAAACGTCAACACTAAGATGCAGGTACATTCAGCCGAAGAGTTCCAAATAAAACGAAACGTGCCACATGGATTCCTCTTGTCAGCCATAAACCAACTCAAACAAGAACCTTTAGGTTGAGTTGCGAATGAATTAACCGTTGAAAGCTTGTATGTTTTAGGTTCGACTGACTGGTTGGAGTTTTGGATATACATTATTAACAAGTCCTATCCTAGAATGAAATCACTGTTCAATACTTCTTAGTTTCTAGTGATTGTTTAACTATAATCAATTTAACAATCTTGAAACCATTCAATTACTTAACAAGATGCTTAATTGAATATAATGATGTTTATCGGTATTGATTTACTTCATAAATATCTCAAGTGTTTTCATTCAGTTCTCACTTCTAATTCATGAAGCCGTTAGAAAACATTTCCAATATAGATTAACATACCATTAGTTACTGTTACATTTTATATTCCAAATCAGTAAACAGAGATTGTTATCTTGAATCTAATTGTTCAAACAGTTCCTAACAGATTTCTAGTAAAGTTTTTTGTTGAGAACTTGGTATATTCCTTAAATCATTTCCTTTGATAATTTAGTTCTCATCAGATGTTTACAACTTACAATATTACAACATTATCTATTAAAGTTTGATGTACTTACAAAAGTAAAGTTACTGGTGTAGTAAACAGTTAAAAGTTAGAAGGGACTAGAAATATTATTGTAACAAGAGGTTTGAAAACATGAATCAGAGAAATGCCTAAGTGATTACGAAGTCGAGATGAGTGAAATCAACGACATTGAATGATTATGTAATAACAAAATAGAATTTAATTGTGAAGACTGGTATTTTTATATTTAAGTTGGATTGTGATTGGCAAGCGGAATCCAGGACGCACCTTTCCTCCTATTTGGAACTCATCGGCTGCATTCCAATGTTGTTCACAATGGGACTTGAATCCAATCCGCTTCGTGCCAAACGCCACAGAGGCTGACCAGTTTCAGTCCATTACAAATCAACGGGAAAATATAAACCTATCATAATTACTGCTATTTTTAGTTGACTGAATAAGTTGCAAATTATTGTTGTCAGGATGCCTTTAAGAAATCAGAGAGCACTAGACAGCTGTTTCGTCTTAGTATGGGACTCCTCAGCAGTGCGCTTCCTAGATTTTATCCTAGAGGTTTTAGGCTGACGAACTACTAACCCTCTACACCATATGGGCAGCATCTAATGGTTGAATTCCAACTTTCATCTGTGTGTGATATATAGCTCGACGATCATCCATTGTCTTTGGTGATTAAATTAAATAGAATTTAATTTAAAGACAGATGATAAATATAGTATCTTTCCGGTTGTCTGAACTACCTAATGTGATCATAATCTATGATGTGATACACATGAATGCTTATTGGTTAACCCGGAGACAAAGTAACCAAAACTATACACAATCGTGGAGAGCAAAAGAGAGAACAACAGTGAATAAGTGTCAATATCAACTCATTTATTGAGTGAAAATTACTGCTTATATACACCAATTCATAGAATAAAACGTAAAAGAAAACACAATACAGACTTACCTAAAGATGGAGGAGGGAGGAGGCGTTTTATACAGAAAACAGCATAATAGATTCATGATTGAATTGCAATAACTTGAGAACGGGCATAGATATGATAACAGTTAATAAATCACTAGGAGGTTAACTAATTACTTTTAACAGTATCTATTTCAATATCACTGAAAATAGGGGATGCACAGATTTCACTTTACAGTTTTTTATACATTTTTAACACAAAAGGATTTGATTGGATATATCACAGATTGATGTTGGCAGAGTAACATTTGACAACAAAGGAGCATTGGACAGCTGTTTCGTTCTAGTATGGAACTCCTCAGCAGTGCGCACCCCAGATTCCGCACCAGGGGCTTCAGGTTGACGCGAACGCCTAACCATCTGCACTACTGGGTCGGCATCCATTGATATAATTCCCATTTCCGACATCAATCTGTGATATATATACAATCAAATAAAATAACCAATCTCCACAAAAACAACCATCCCAAATAAAGGATTTATGATAAATATGAAAGAGTTAAGCCATTGGAAGAAAGAATAACTGATAACTATATCCTTTGTGGATGCTCTACACGTGATTATATTAAGAATATATTTAGTGGTTGAGATATGTATTGTAAGTACTCAGCCACTGTGTGTTTACTGTTCACTTATGCACGATGTTGGTTGATATAACAATATGATTGAAGGAAAGTAGAAGCGGAGAAACCGAAGTGTCATATCATCTCATGAAATAATTGACTATTGATTTGATCCACGTTAGTAGATACAGACTATATGATGACCACATATGACCCTCTGGCTCCACGTGAACGTTTTACTATAAGACCACTGAGTACTGATTTTGTTAATTTGATGTTAGTTAGGGATTACGAATCCATTCCCCCACACCAAGAGTTCAATTATACAAAAATCAAGTAATAGACCGGCACGGATTTTTAGCAAACTTGACTTGCAAATTGTTATTACTTTAAATTGATCTAATGTAAGTTATACTTTAGAGTAGTTGCTATGGCATTTGATTGGTTTTAATTATTGCAGTTTTAACTTTGTCTTCATTCTGCTAAGTAATCACTCATGTTAACTTAGTAACATTTATTCACAGTCGATAATTTTCTTTTAGTTTATAAACACTGTAAATAGTTTGATATATGAATGAATGTGTTTCATGGATCACCATCCAAGTGTTCTTCATTACACCGGCGTTTGACCTAAGGATCAGACTAAGGATACTTGGATATACTCTAGGTCGTACATATTTCAGTCACCAAATTCGTGTCCGTAGACTTTGGGAGGGAGGAACGCATCAATCATCATTCGGCCACAAAACAGTTAGGTCGCAACAATTTCGTTGTGGTAATGTGGTGTGGTAACATGAGTTAACTCACATATATCCCTATCTCTACGTTACTTATGACTAACTGTTTAGATTTAGTGATTTTGTTAAAATTATTAGGTTGATCAAATTCGATGGGATGTTACTCAGGTAGTTCTAAGTTACGTAGAACCACTGCGTCAGTCAAATTCGCCATACCACACCAGTGGATAGGAAGAGAAAATTACCCGGTTGAGTAACAGAGTGATAGTAATAGTAGTAGTAGACATTAAGAAGATGATTTAAGATGACAGAATTAATTCGTGTACTAAGAGGTACAAAATGATTTTAAACCGGCTACTTAAGTTGCTTTGTGTTTATCCAACTGATTCCTAAGTAATCATAACTGATTGCATGAAGTAGATTACCTTATATCTTAAATTTCAACCGAAACACAAAGTAACTGTTCTGACCGGAAGGGAGAGTATAAAAAGAGGGTTTGACTGTTTGGCTAACTCGTTACCATCTGGATAATCTTCAACATTACTAGAATCAGTGAAGCCGATGAGGCTTATGAAAAGTCCTGTAAACATATTCCATTTGGAGCAACTAGTCTTTATTCTGTAACGTATATATTCACTGATGAAAGTTATTACCACAATAAGAGCTAGATGATGTAATTTTCAAAAGGATTGTAATATGCCAAAGGAAAAATACATAAATCTTCCAACCTATCAAAGTGGTATGATAAGTCGGATTAAATGGTGGTGAGTTATATCAAGTAAGTGAACGCTTCACCTCTATATGCACGATGGAGACTAACAGGATCTGGACAGATGATACATAGAAGTAGTTGTGAGTGTTGATTATATCACTTATTTTGGAAGTCTTATCAAATCTGGTAAATTGATGCCTGATAAAATCTTAGAACAGACCCAGAAATGTCTTTCAGTTTTCTTTAAATTGTATCACTTGTAGTATAAGTAAAACATCTATTTACGAACAAATATAGCGGGTTCGTTTTGGGCAAATTGATGCCAAACCCTGCATTCTCATGAACACTCTTAATGTTTTGCACACTGTTTTCCCCAACCTTATTTAATTTACAATTAGGGGGTTTGTGGAGATAGTTAATTGTCAATTTCGATATCACGAGTTGATATGAATCAGACAATCATTGATCACCTGGAAGCACTGGACAGCTGTTTCGTCCTATCTGATTTGTTACCAACCCTTGGTTGACTGTGCTAGTTTTGGTTTTAGTATGAATAGGACAGAAAGCTGGATTATCTATATCAATTCTGGATTTAGGGTTTTTTTCTAGTAAGCTCCTCACACTGTTTAATCATTTTGTGAACTAGTCAATTCATAGATAAGACACCATTTCTTCCAGTAGTGGGTTAGAGAAGTTAGTCACTCGGTAAGGAAAACATAGTTGTCTTTGGAATTGTGCTTGTGTTTGAATTTCGAACTCGCCTCTTATGTTTTCTGAGATATTGGAAGAAGAAGTGAGAAATCTAAATTCACAAACCAATTGTCATATGTTAAAACACTCAGATTTAGAACTGAGAAAATACCGGTCATTTAGACTCATTCAAGTAGATCGGAGTCATCTTCTAGACCGGTGCTTTCTGTCTCAGAACAACGCTTTAATTTGCACCCAACTAGTCATGTAAATCATCACAGTAAACAGCTGTGGATCTAACCTGGTGGAGGTAATTCTGAAGATCCACACTCTTCTCAATTCATTGGTTGAAGGGTAACGACAGTGGGAGATGGTCTCAACGTCATGACTCACTATGACTCCGAAATCACTATTCGTTTCAACTGACGTATGTAGCATCTTTCAATGTAGTGGGTGTATTCACTTGCATGGTGACACAATTATATTGATAGGCATTAACTACAACATAGACTGAAGTGGCAGTGCATTAAAGTCGAGCTACAGTCTTTAGATAGCATTGTCACTAGTTACTTTACGTCATATTTCCAAGTCATCTGAACATTCGATGATCCATAGAATATTGGTGATAATATAAATGCAACAGTAAGTGACCCAGTACAGAACCTTAAGTTTCCATATTAAGAACTGGTTTCCACAAGATGTAATCAGCGGAGCTCAGTCAAGTCTAGTGTAAATTAGTTACCCACCAATGATATTACATGAAGGGATGCAATATCGAAGTTATTAATATAGAACAACTCAGTTATTTGAAGTTTAAACTCTAGCTTCAATGACTAAATACCATGGAACTGTAGATGTACATTGTTATCAATGAATCTAATACTTTGGGATGTGGAATTTTTCGATTGCTTCGTAACTTTTCAACTAAGGACCCTAAAATATAAAGATGAAAATCGGTATCTTACTAGACGGATTGATTCATCCAGATAGATTAGCTCAATAAATTTACATAAACATAAGTACATTGTTTACATGAACAAAGATTAGTATTAAAAATTCACAAACCAATTGTCATATGTTAAAACACTCAGATTTAGAACTGAGAAAATACCGGTCATTTAGACTCATTCAAGTAGATCGGAGTCATCTTCTAGACCGGTGCTTTCTGTCTCAGAACAACGCTTTAATTTGCACCCAACTAGTCATGTAAATCATCACAGTAAACAGCTGTGGATCTAACCTGGTGGAGGTAATTCTGAAGATCCACACTCTTCTCAATTCATTGGTTGAAGGGTAACGACAGTGGGAGATGGTCTCAACGTCATGACTCACTATGACTCCGAAATCACTATTCGTTTCAACTGACGTATGTAGCATCTTTCAATGTAGTGGGTGTATTCACTTGCATGGTGACACAATTATATTGATAGGCATTAACTACAACATAGACTGAAGTGGCAGTGCATTAAAGTCGAGCTACAGTCTTTAGATAGCATTGTCACTAGTTACTTTACGTCATATTTCCAAGTCATCTGAACATTCGATGATCCATATACATGAACAAAGATTAGTATTAATCTATCATTTAATCATGTATGTTATCAACATCGAGTGATTCAATGCATTTATGATTACTTCAGGACATCTGATTGTATACTGGTTGTTATCATCAAGTTTAGTTAAGAATATTTTACAAAACAAACTTGAGATATTTCCAAATTTATAAGAAATTGTAAACTTATGCTTTAATTGATCACTAAGTAGTAACTAGGACCTGACAATAAACCAGATATCGATGTATCAGCAGGGATAATCTATCTTTGATTATAAAGGATCTGGAAGACAGTACAAGTACCTGCAGACTAGAAAGAAGGACATCAAGATATCAAGGAAACGCGATTTGAGCAAATGCGAGAGGGATCACACTAGTGTCAGTACCAGGGGATGTCTTCAACAGAGTGTTGTTGAACAGAATGAAAGATTCAGTGGATGCACAAATTCGAGATCAACAGGATGGTTTCCGTAAGCATCAGTCGTGCACAGACCAAATCGCAACACTACGAATTATCGTTAAACAATCAGTTGGATGGAACTCGTCACTGTACATCAACTTCATTGATTATGACAGTGTAGACAGGAGAATACTATGGACCCTTCTTCAACACTACGGCGTACCAGAAAAACTTGCCATCATAATCCGGAATTCTAATGATGGACTACAGTGCAAAATCGTGCATGGAGGAAAACTGGCAAATGCATTTACAGTAAGGACCAGAATCAGACAATTATGCTGACTCTCGCATTTTCTTTTCCTTCCAGTGGTTAACTGGAACATGAAGATCTCCACATCTGAAAGCATGCACGAAATTCACTGGACGAGTAGGATGCAACTCGATAATTCGGACTTAGTTGATGATGTATCTCTTTTAGCTTATACACACCAATAAATGGAAAGCGAAGACAACCAGTGTAGCAGCAACTTCAGTATCAGTAGGCCTGAACATACACAAGGGATAGATCAAGATTTGCAAATACAACACAGGGAGCACAACCCAATTGAACTTGATGGAGAAACTCTGGAAGAAGTGGATACTTTCACGTATCTGGGGAGCATCATCAATGAAAAAAGAGGGTCCGATGCAGATGTAAAGGCAAGAATTGTCAATGTCAGGGCAGTATTCCTACAGTTGAAAAACATATGGAACTAAAAACAAATATCAACTAACCTCAAAGTCAGACTCTTCCATTCGAACGTGAAGACAGTTCTGCTGTATGGAGCTGGAACTTGGAGAATTACTGCAAACATCATCAGAATGGTGCAAGTATTTATAAATAATTGTCTATGCAAAATACTGAATGTCCATTGGGCGGGAACCATTAGCAATAGTCTGCTATGAGAGAAAGTAAACCAACTTCCAGCCGAAGAGGAAATTAGGAAGAGATGTTGGAAATTGATAGGACATACATTACAGGAATCATCAGACTGAATCACGAGACAAGAAATCACATGGAATCGTGTTGGGAAACGTAAAAGCGGAAGGCCAAATGACTCACCGCGTCGAGAATTGGAAGCAGATATTAAAAGAATGAACAGAAACTGGGAACAGCATGAAAGGATTACTCACGACAGAGTTAAATGGAGAATCCTGGTGAGTGGCCTATGCTCCTCTGTGAGGGGTAACGGGCGTAAGTAAGTAAGTATATAAGTATGTAGTAACTAATATTGATAGAATTCTATCGATCAAGTCGAAACAAACATTAATTTAATTGTTACTTGTGATTCTTATTATGTCCTACAGAAAATTTATCTACGCTCCAATTCCTTAGTGTTTATAGTGTTGTAGACTGTGAAAATTGCATAACTCAGCTTTGAATCATCCAAGGAGATTTAGTTCCCTTAAAATTTTAAGTACGGCTTGCTGATGAGTGTCAAACGCCACAAGAACTAAGTCAAACAGGGTTTTTTATCGACTGCTATCAAACTATCTCCCACGTGTAGTTATTGGCAGAAGCATCAATAATAATATCTTCTAAATGTATATCGATTTCTAAACAATGTTCAAATTTATACAAGTTTATACATAGACGTATATAGATGCTGGACTAAAGTCGACTAATAGTTTAGTTCTACTTGATTCGATTAGGGTGGCGTAGCTTCTTAACTTACGTGGACTTACGCTAATTCCACGTCATACAATGATTCCATAGCTTGGTTCATCCAAATGTTCATGGATAAGCTTCATTTTCCTTCAATGTGTGCTGCATAAAAGACAGCGTTACCAGATAAGAATATATTTAAGAAGATGGAAGTAAGGTTACACAAATAGATAACGACCACGTCACACAAAACGCCATGCCTACCTCGATTCACAAGTGAGCACTTGAATAATATTAGTCTTGTAGAGGTCCTGATCATCCCCACCCCACAGGCACACACTAAACATAGCAACTTCTGCATTTCTATGTATATCGTGTTCAAAATGTACTTCCAACAAATTCCTTGGATTACTTCTTGAATTTAACAGGCTCTAAGTATCCCCTTGTATAATCTGGCGAAACTGATTCTCAAGTTGAGTACATTTAATCTTTAAAATATATGAGTGAATCCAAGATGATAAGTACAAAATAATGTGTACCAAGGACATTCATTTATCGGAACCGAATGTAGTTGTCATTCAACTTCTGCGATCCCTAACATCCACTGGCGCTTCTCTACAATGTGAAGGTCATCGGTTCAATTTTAGTTTGGAACTCATTAGAAGTGGTCATTTTCGATACTATCAGACAGTGTAGTCTAAGACCTTTAGGTTTCGAGATGAACCAATAACCGTTAGATCACTGAGCGACCATTCAACTGTTGTTATTCCTAAATTAGTTCTATTTTAGGACGAAACAGCTGTTTAGTACTTACTGCTATATTAGTAGCTGTTTAACTCACATTATTTCATGATATCAAATTTAAATTCAACAATGTTCACAACATTCTACTTCAGTCAATATCAGTTCACTAGTGATTAACTTCTGGAGGTAATTCCTTGAGTTCTAGTGAGAATAGATTACTAGTAAAGTTCAACCATGTTAGATGTAATTCAACTGCCCACCAATAACAATTGATGAGATGTGGTAAATATATCGTTGTTTAGTTGAGTTACGAATATTAACAGTCGAACACTATTTCAGTGGTCTAATGGTTAGATGTTTGAAATGTCCTGGGCTTCTGACGGGGGCTTTGTGGATACGCACTAATGAAGAATTTCATACTAGGATGAAACATTTGTCCAGTATGTCCTGGTATGCTATGGTTGTCTAGTTCAAACCAATTAGTTTAACGTACATTGAGGCTAACATCTGACACTACATCGTATGAGCTTAAGGGATCGGTTACATTAATTTATTTTAGGAAGTCAATATTTCCTGTAATTCTCATTCTAACATTATTTGTTATGGGAATGTTATAGCATGAAAAAGAGGGGAGAAAGGAGGGTTTTGGTTGGTTGTAGCGAACGCCAGCGAAGTGCGCCTAGTTGATAATGCGCGACTGACGTAAGCCCACTCACCTCCCTCCAGGCCGACAATAGGAGAACCAGAATTAAGAACTGGAAACGGAGAGAGCGAGATCAAGATCTGAGAGCCGAGATCGTATTATATTTTAATCATACCTTTATATATACGTAAAATCAGACCACACAGTAAATCAATCACAAATCTAACATTGATACAGAACAAAGGAAAAAGTGGTAATAAATGGGTACAACTTGTACACAATTAAGTAAACGTAGTTCGTAGTAATAAACAATATACTAAGAGTAAATATACTAACGAAAGGACCAGGCCAGGGAAACATAACAGTCATGGAAATATAATGATTACATTACTCATGAATAAAATAATGAGAATAGTCCTCCAAAATACAGTTCTAAAAATTCGCTACTTTTCTTTAATCGCCCGGCGTAACAGGGGACAAACTGTACCAAGTAAAATTTGTAGAATACTTTTCATAATAAAATGAAAAAAAAGTTCATTTACTCTAATCAATATACGATCAATTGGAACTTCCTGCTCCTACTGTCTAACCGCGTTAGACGTCTCCATCTCCCACCAATATTGTACTTTATATAAATAATATTGTAACTATGTGTACTTTTGTGTAAAGTGAATAATTTTTATTTCAAATAAATAAACCGGTGACATTAAATCACATGATTGCATAATTGATTACATTTCATTGAAAGATACATTTCTGTTGACTAGTATATTCTGAAAGTATTTGTGTATTTATGTTGAATTACAACAGAATATTTCTCTATAAAGATGAGATTGTTTTATAATCAATCAACCAATCAGTGCCTGTTACCTCATGTGGACCATACGCCAAAAGACCAACACTCTTTAATCAACTCTGTCCTGGGCTCACCTTCCATTTTAATTCTTTCCAAGTGCTATTCATTCTTTTCATATCTGCCTTAAATTCCCGGAGTAATGTGTTCTTTTATCTTTCTTTCTTCGTTTGGCCACGACAATTCCAAGTTAATGCTTGTCGTGTGACGTAGTTTGGTGATTTCCTTAATGTGTGTCCTATCATCCTCCAGCGTTTTTTCTTAATTTCTTTTAAGAAAAGAAGTTAGTTTGTTTTCTGCTACAGTAGGTTGTTGCTGATGGTGTCTGATCAATGGATTTGAAGTATCTTGCAAAGACATCTGTTTATAAATACTTGTATCTTTTGAATTTTGCAAAGCAACATGAGCTAATGTATAACTATTTGAGTCTTCAAAGAAAAGGATAGGTGAGTTACTTTAAGGACCCAGTTTTGCTATGAATGCATCAAGATGATGGTTCGGATATTGCTTGCTATGTTACATAATACTAGTAGTTCACACATGAATGTGTAAAGTGAAACTCCAGGCTTAAACTATTTGATTTTGGTTTTATAACTTTCTTGGAATGTCCTACTTAATGATCAGTCGTAGATAAAACAAAAAAATAAAACATCATAACGACAAGATCATCGTTCAGTATTTGGTCATTCATTATTAAATTACTTCTTAATCTATGGTAAAATAACGGAAATAAGCAAAGGTATCACATCTTCTTTTCATAGAATACATCGGAAAGTCATTTCACGATTTCGGTCCTTTAGTATTGAACTCCAATATACCAGCTGAAGCACTCAAGTCATATATATAAATGTAACAGCAAGGATGCTCCACGTTACATTCAGAAGGATATAGGAGGAAGAGCAAGTATTGGCTGACTGGAAAGAAGGACATCTTATCAGGATACAAGAGAAAGGAGATATGAGCAAATGCGAAAACTACAGAGGGACCACACTATTGTCAGTACCAGGGGATGTCTTCAACAGAGTATTGTTGAACAGAATGAAAGATTCAGTGGATGCACAAATTCGAGATCAACAGGATGGTTTCCGTAAGGATCAGTCATGCACAGACCAAATCGCAACACTACGAATTATCGTTAAACAACCAGTTGAATGGAACTCGTCACTGTACGTCAACCTTATTGATTATCAGAAAGCGTTTGACAGCGTAGATAGGAGAACACTATGAAAACTTCTTCGACACTACGGCGTACCAGAAAAACTCGTCAACATCATCCAGAACTGTTTCGACGGAACACAGTGCAAAATTGTGCATGGAGGAAAACTGACAAATGCATTCCTAGTAAGGACTAGAATCAGACAATTATGCTGACTCTCGCATTTTCTTTTCCTTCCAGTGGTTGACTGGATCATGAAGATCTCCACATCTGAGAGGATGCACGAAATTCACTGGACGAGTAGGATGCAACTCGATAATTTGGACTTAGTTGATGATGTATCTCTTTTAGCTTATACACACCAATAAATGGAAAGCGAAGACAACCAATGTAGCAGCAACTTTAGCATCAGTAGGCCTGAACATACACAAGGGATAGATCAAGATTTGCAAATACAACACAGGGAGCACAACCCAATTGAACTTGATGGAGAAACTCTGGAAGAAGTGGATACTTTCACGTATCTGGGGAGCATCATCAATGAAAAAAGAGGGTCCGATGCAGATGTAAAGGCAAGAATTGTCAATGTCAGGGCAGTATTCCTACAGTTGAAAAACATATGGAACTAAAAACAAATATCAACTAACCTCAAAGTCAGACTCTTCCATTCGAACGTGAAGACAGTTCTGCTGTATGGAGCTGGAACTTGGAGAATTACTGCAAACATCATCAGAATGGTGCAAGTATTTATAAATAATTGTCTATGCAAAATACTGAATGTCCATTGGGCGGGAACCATTAGCAATAGTCTGCTATGAGAGAAAGTAAACCAACTTCCAGCCGAAGAGGAAATTAGGAAGAGATGTTGGAAATTGATAGGACATACATTACAGGAATCATCAGACTGAATCACGAGACAAGAAATCACATGGAATCGTGTTGGGAAACGTAAAAGCGGAAGGCCAAATGACTCACCGCGTCGAGAATTGGAAGCAGATATTAAAAGAATGAACAGAAACTGGGAACAGCATGAAAGGATTACTCACGACAGAGTTAAATGGAGAATCCTGGTGAGTGGCCTATGCTCCTCTGTGAGGGGTAACGGGCGTAAGTAAGTAAGTATATAAGTATGTAGTAACTAATATTGATAGAATTCTATCGATCAAGTCGAAACAAACATTAATTTAATTGTTACTTGTGATTCTTATTATGTCCTACAGAAAATTTATCTACGCTCCAATTCCTTAGTGTTTATAGTGTTGTAGACTGTGAAAATTGCATAACTCAGCTTTGAATCATCCAAGGAGATTTAGTTCCCTTAAAATTTTAAGTACGGCTTGCTGATGAGTGTCAAACGCCACCAGATGTCATTTTCAGCAACCAACTAACAACTACTCGTAGTTTCGAAGTCATTACTATCACTCCTAAACCCTTATAATTTGTATCTTTAAGTAATGGTATCTTCATTCACTATGTTGCTGTGTATATCGTTTCGTTGATTGATTCTATTGAAGGAAGTGGCGAATAATTTGACTCATTAGATTTCTATTCTCACTTCCTAAAACGTTAGTATTCGGAATGGAACTAAGCAATCATTGAATTTATTTCATTTTAAGATATGCATTATGTATTGATAATGAATGTCAGATTGGAATGAAACAACTGATAGGTTCCATGATGAGATTATTGAAATGGTCTAGGGTTCTTTTGACAAAAAGCTAAAATGTATGTTGACTTATATCTAGGTGGAATAATGGGGCCGGTATTTTAACCACGACCTGATTACGGTTACATAAACACTGCAATTCGAATAAGCATCTAGTTTTCTTTTCGATAAATGCTCATCAGGTTCTACATTTATTAGTTCAAAATTATCAGTGACAAAAATAGCCAGTTCTGAGGCGGGTATAACATCATTTAAATATAAAGGATAATTTGGATATACATTTTTTGTCTCATCAGATTATTTGTAAGATACGAATGTTAATGTTGAAATAGTCATCATTATCATGTAACTTGTGAAACGTAAACGACAATTGAAGTGAACAACAAGCTTATTAATCCAATATATATGTATAGGTGTCTCTGTATATGGGTGACCTAGGAGATGGGGTAGTGACAAAATGTGATTAGACAAAGGCTGAATGCTATTTAAAATGTAACCGAATAGGTAAGAAATTACAAAATGGAGTAAGTGATAATCCAAATTCGTCAAATAGTAACAATAACAATAATAGAAAAAATTATAATCAGTTCATTTGATCGGTCTTAAGATGTTGTCAAGTCAGTAAAATTAGGAAAGAAGATTGAGTGATATTCAAATTCATTCTGTGTATCTTGATTAATAACATTAATAATAATAATAATAATAATAATAATAATAATAATAAAAATAAATATGCATATATGTGAACAAAGAGAGTAGTATTTGGACAGGGTACAATTACACATATGAAGAGGGAAAGACACATATGCATTACTAAATTTAAATCGTCGTGTGATTAAATAGGAGAATGGTTTAACGGATCTTGCGTCGGCTATGGCAGGAGAAGGGGTTGAACGTACTTCTTCTGTATGCATAGTTCTGGCCTCATGATCCGTATAGCTATCGCTTCTGCCGTTTTAAGGACTTTGAGTCTAACCGATCTTGGCAGATAGCTGTTGACACAGAATACTATTTTAAATGACTTATCTATGCTCGCCGTATGACCTGTTTCGATTAGGTGTGCTAATATTGAGCTATTGATATTTCTGACAACTCCTTTGGTTAACCAAACTGATAATTTTGAACTAATAAATGTAGAACCTGATGAGCATTTATCGAAAAGAATATTCTTCGTTCAAACGTCTTTGTTTTAATAAGCATGGGAATTTTTAAACAATTGAAATCTAGTTTTCTTTTCGATAAATGCTCATCAGGTTCTACATTTATTAGTTCAAAATTATCAGTGACAAAAATAGCCAGTTCTGAGGCGGGTATAACATCATTTAAATATAAAGGATAATTTGGATATACATTTTTTGTCTCATCAGATTATTTGTAAGATACGAATGTTAATGTTGAAATAGTCATCATTATCATGTAACTTGTGAAACGTAAACGACAATTGAAGTGAACAACAAGCTTATTAATCCAATATATATGTATAGGTGTCTCTGTATATGGGTGACCTAGGAGATGGGGTAGTGACAAAATGTGATTAGACAAAGGCTGAATGCTATTTAAAATGTAACCGAATAGGTAAGAAATTACAAAATGGAGTAAGTGATAATCCAAATTCGTCAAATAGTAACAATAACAATAATAGAAAAAATTATAATCAGTTCATTTGATCGGTCTTAAGATGTTGTCAAGTCAGTAAAATTAGGAAAGAAGATTGAGTGATATTCAAATTCATTCTGTGTATCTTGATTAATAACATTAATAATAATAATAATAATAATAATAATAATAATAATAAAAATAAATATGCATATATGTGAACAAAGAGAGTAGTATTTGGACAGGGTACAATTACACATATGAAGAGGGAAAGACACATATGCATTACTAAATTTAAATCGTCGTGTGATTAAATAGGAGAATGGTTTAACGGATCTTGCGTCGGCTATGGCAGGAGAAGGGGTTGAACGTACTTCTTCTGTATGCATAGTTCTGGCCTCATGATCCGTATAGCTATCGCTTCTGCCGTTTTAAGGACTTTGAGTCTAACCGATCTTGGCAGATAGCTGTTGACACAGAATACTATTTTAAATGACTTATCTATGCTCGCCGTATGACCTGTTTCGATTAGGTGTGCTAATATTGAGCTATTGATATTTCTGACAACTCCTTTGGTTAACCAAACTGATAATTTTGAACTAATAAATGTAGAACCTGATGAGCATTTATCGAAAAGAATATTCTTCGTTCAAACGTCTTTGTTTTAATAAGCATGGGAATTTTTAAACAATTGAAATCTAGTTTTCTGTTAATTTGTAATGGACTGAAACTAGTCAGCCTTTGTTACCATATGTGCTTTCGGACCGGATTGCCTGGATATAGCGATTGTACACAAGTAATATTTAAGTTGGATTGTGACCGGCAAGCGGAATCCAGGACGCGCCTTTTCTTCTATTTGGGACTAATCGGCTGGATGTACCTGCATCCCGATGTTGATATTCACACTGGGATTGGAACTCAGTCCGCTTTGTGCTAAATGCCACCTCGTGCACCACCAGGCTACTGTGTCCAGACCGTCACAATTGTGCGACGGGAATATATGTAATTAGAATAAGCTTGTATTTTCCCACTGTGAACACCAACATCGGGATGCAGGTACATCCAGCCAATGAGTTCCAAGTAGGATGGAACGCACGTTCTGAATTCCGCTTGCAAATCACAATCCACCTTAAATATTACGTAAACACTGACTAGTTATCACGATAATAGAGTGGCCAGAAGCTTTCAACAGAAATAGATAGCAAGAGTAACATGTCACCAAATAGGAAACAATGTCATGCGGTATACTGAGTAAAACAAAGGCTTTTATATATCACATACTGGACTATTGGGTAATAGGCAATATAGAATACATTGAAGACCGAACTAAGGAATCTGTGTACAGAAATTGGGATAGTGGATCCGTAGTATGATTAGAATAACTAAAGAAATAAAACAGATATGATAATCAGCAATGAATCTATGAACAGCTGATAATTTGAGTATTACTAAATATTTAACAGATACAGAGTACCAATAAGGGTCTAGATAAAGTGGAGGAGAGACTTCATAGGTTATGATTTCCGTCTCTTCGTCATGATGAATATGAAGAAAGAAATAGTTGAAAGATGTAACCAATTGTAAATCATAGTTATGAAATGGATTAGATAGAAATGATTGATAATCATGGGGAACAAAGGAGCTAAATATGTTAGTTCTGTGAATAGAATTGTGAAAGAAATGAATATACTGAAGCAGATGATTATTATCAATGGTTTTTCATCAAGATTCATTGACAAGAACTTGAAATTAAAACTATGCCATGAATAAGCATCCATAGTTCCAAAAATAGATCATTTTCATGAACATTAAAGTAAAATAGTGATACAACTGATGAACTTTAACTCATAGATGTTACAATATTAAGCTTCATACACATTTATTTACTGTTACAAGTAGGCTAGTTTGGGCATATAAATTGACAAATATAGAAATACATGTTTGAATATTATCATGTTTGGTTGTTCAAAAAGATCCACGGGAAAGGATGATGAATAGCTCTATTCATGGAAAATTCTTATTGTTAGTTCATATTACCCTCATCTATATCATTTTATTTTGACAACATTTGTATTCAACATTGACGCAATACGTCGACAACAACTACGAGATAAATATTATAGAGAAAAGTTTATTCGCTGAATATTCTTTATAGTTCTATCAATGATGTCATAGATTTTCAGATGATACAGATGAAAACTAGATTACATGCATGCACAACAACAAAACAATCATATATAACAACCAATCAAACATATGATCAACAGAATTATGAGGAAATTCTACGATGTGTCGAGAAGTATGTCGGTGAAAACTTCATAATTAAATCATACTTTTTAGAAAATACATCAACAGGAGGGGATCAGTTACAACTATAATAGCTCAGTAATAACAATATCAGAATGTGGAAATGGATGACTACAGGGAGAGGGGAGGGAGAGGTTGAATCTACTAAAAAGTATCATTCCGTTTAAAATTGTAAGTAAGAAAATTAGGTCGAGCATAGTTTCTTGTAGACTTGCAAGTTACCTTCCATCTTACCTAGATTACTAAACACATTGAAAATTTATCTATAGAATTCAATTAGTAGACATGATAAACTCGATAATAGTCAATACTCAATGATCAATCAGTGCATACAGCACACATACATACACAAAAAAGAAATTGGTTCCGTTTACTGTTTAGTGTGTTTTACTGATTGATTAACGAACTCTGCCACAAACACAAACAAATTAGCTTGATTTCATTATTGACTATCTCTTATCTTTAAATATTAAAGGGTACTTATTAGTAGAAAGTGAACTTGAGAATGGTTCTACCTATTATATTCTGTTGTTTAAATCTATTGAATATGAAACAATATAAGTTATTTAAACAATTTATATCATTGAATTAAACAATGATTGACAACTAATGAATAAACTATATTCATTCTTATAATGAATACATTTTCAATGGTTATTTATATGAAGATTGGTTAGTTAGTTGATTGAATATGTCGCAGATTGATGTTGACAAGGTACCATTTAAAACCAGGGAACACTGGACAGCTGTTTCGTTCTATTGTGGAACTCCTTAACAGCGCGCACTCCAGTTTCTTCACGATCACAAATTGATGAAACTGGGAATTTTACTATTGGATGCTGACCTAGTGGTACAAATGGTTAAGCGTCCGCTGTCAACCTGAAGTCCTTCGTGCGGAATCTGGGGTGCTCACTGCTGAGGAATACATTTTCACTATCGGAAAATCTGAAGGTAATTTTGATATAAAATGTTTAGTAAAGTATATTTACAATCTCTATCTATGCAGAAGTTGTAATCTATAGTATTCGATCATCTCCTTCAACAATTATTCAGAGAAGTATGGACGTTGGAAGGGGGGGTAGTATATATTGAAATTTTGTTGGATAAAAGTTTCAAGTGCCTAGATGATCAGTGAATATGGAGCTTGTACTTCCATGTATTTGAATTGAGATTGTTACTTTTGTGGAGATTGGGATTTTTGAATTGATTGAATACACCACAGATTGATATTAGTTGGGTACCACTGAAAACCAGAGAGAATTAGACAGATGTTTCGTTCTAGCGTGAAACTTCTCATTACTACGCACCCCATATTCCGCATCAGGAGTATTAAGTTGGTAAGCACCTAACCCTCGGAACTACTGGGCCGGAATCCATTGGTAGAATCCTTACTTCCATTAATTTATCCAGTGCTCCCTGGCTTTTAGTGATACCCTGTCAACATCAATCTGTGACGTATTCAACCAATTTTCTATATTTGTTTGGTTTAAATTAAGATACTAAAGTCATCATATGGAATAAGAATTCTTTCTAGGACAATTTAGAATGTTGGTAGAGGTTAGTGGAATAAAAAGATTTTCAACATAAATCATGTACTGTGGGACGTATTAGGTCCAAACTGCCAACGAGACATAACGTTATACTCAATGAGTTTCATGTTATAATGTAACTCCTCTTTTAGTTTATATTAACAAAGGGCTTGTAAACAGTCACCACAAACTAGTTCGGTGTACTTTATTGTTAACTTTCGACAAATCTATTAGCTTCATACTAGAGGATACAAGGAAATGTCTTGATGAAAAGAATATAAAAGTGGAAGAGCCTGAGAACCCATTCCCAGATGTTCAGATTGGGATAACTACTGTGTGTTGAATAGTTTCACAAATGCACTAGATATTTTTTTATCAACTGGCACTTAAAATCCGTTGCACCTATGAAACTAAACCGTTCAATCGTCTGTATATACTACTTATTTATCGTAAAGAATAAAGACGTCTACAGAACCACTAAATTAATTCAAATGACATCTAAGCTTTTTGTGTAGATTATCATAAAGTTTAGCAAAATAAGTGAATTCTGTTTGCTAAGTGCCACAAATGAAGAGTTGTTGATTCGATGCAGTGTATATCTATCCAGTATCTGATATTCACTTCATCTCACTTCATGGATCAATTATATAAGACCCTAATACTATCGCCAATCAATTCTGTGATATTTTTGTGAACAAAAGTGACTTCTCAGACAACATTTAGGTATATACCACGCTGGTGTCAATGAACTAAATGAAATCCGTTTCATTTACTTCAAATCCTATCAGTTATATCATGAATTACCTTATAGTCTCAAATAGTAAGAGAATAGACGGGATACTGTCCAATTACTTCAATTATAGTAGATTTCATATACTATTCACGCTACTGTCGGTAGCAGGAAAAGTCTTCAACAGAGTATTGCTGAACAAAATGAAAGATTCAGTGGATGCTAAAACTCGAGATCAACAGGATGGTTTCTGTAATGATCGATCTGGCACAGACCAAATCGCAACACTACGAATCATCGTTGAACAATCAATTGAGTGTAACTTGTCACTGTACATCAACCTTATTGATTATCAGAAAGCGTTTGACAGTGTAGATAGGAGAACACTATGGAAACTTCTTCGACACTACGGCGTACCAGAGAAACTCGTCAACATCATCCGGAACTCTTACGACAGAACACAGTGCAAAATTGTGCATGGAGGACAACTGACAACTGCATTTTCAGTGAGGACCGGAGTCAGACAAGGTTGCTTGCTCTCACCTTTTCTCTTCCTCCTAGTGGTTGACTGGATCATGAAGACCTCCACATCTGAGGGGATGCACAGATTTCACTGGACGAGTAGGATGCGACTCGATGATTTAGACTTCGTTGATGATGTAGCTCTTTCAGCTTATACACACCAACAAATGCAAGCGAAGACAACCAGTGTAGCAACAGCTTCAGCATTATTAGACCTGAACATACACAAAGGAAAGAGCAAGATTCTCAAATACAACAGAGAGAGCACAAACCAATCGAACTTGATGGAGAAACTCTAGAAGAATTGGATACTTTTAAATACCTGGGGAGCATCATCGATGAAGAATGAGCTAAAATCTGAAGAATTACTGCAAACATCATCAGAATGGTGTAAGTATTTATAGACAACTGCCTACGAAAGATACTGAATATTTTTTGGCCGGAAAACATCAGCAACAGCTTCATATGGGCTTCATATGGTCTCATGAATGTGCTTCTGCCAATTCAAATGAGCTAGTAGTACTAGTTAAACTGGAGGGAGATACGATAAATCACAGGATTTCTGGAAACAATCCAATCAAATTAAGCAAGAGGCAATTACAATTAATAAAGCATTCTATACTTCCACATGTAGTTGATACGGTACATCGAGTGAATGTAAACTATAACTTTAAAATCATTTCACAGATTCCATTAACTTTGTAATACGACTTACTTCATCATGTTTTACACATAGACTAAGCCATTATCATACATCGTCACAAACCTAAGCGCACTGTTTATAAGAACTTTTTTGTAACCTCTTCATCTACCTTGACCTCAGTAAAAATCAATACTAAGATGGTTTAACACAAATGACTTATTATATTGTCTATTATTATATAAATGCTTCTGTTAAATTTACCAATGTTATGTAGAACAAGACCATTTGACTAGATTAAAAAATACCGCCTGTATTTCATTCCCCGATGGAGTCAAGTGTGCATAATGACAATGAAGATTATCATACCAGTGAGAACTAACTGTCAAATGATCCCTGTCTGTTACTCCTCGTGGAGCATAGGTAGTCTACTAGCATTCCCCAACCAACTTGTCCTCATATCTCCATTTCCAGCTTTTCGTGAGTGCTATTCATTCTTTTCATGCATGCCTCCAATTTCTGAAGCAGTGTTCATTCGTCTTCCTCTTCTCCTTTGGACTAGATGATTCCAAATTAGTGTCTGTCATGCAATGCATTTTGATGATTTCCCCAATGTGTGTTGTATCCACCAGGGATCGTTTAAAGTACTAACCAGAACAAACCATTTCTGGATTTTAACCACACTCAACTGAGGTTAACCTATAGTAAATATAAAAGACAAATATCTACGAAAACGTCACAACTTCATTGGAAAAGACTATTTCTCACTTTCTTCGAAATTGAAATAAACTTTTTTAAATTGGATTGTGACCGGCAAGCGGGATCCAGGAAGCGCGTTTCGTGCTATTTGGGACTCATCGGCTGGATGTACCTGAATCCCAATGTTAATATCCACACTGGGATTCGAACTCAGTCCGTTTCGTGTCGAACGCCACCGCGTTCACCACTAGACTACTGTGTCTAGACAGTTACACTAGTGCAACGGGTATATATATAATTAGAATAAGTTTGTATCTTCGCGTTGATTTGTAATGGACTGAAACTGGTCAGCCTTTGTTACCATATGTGCAACCTGAGCGGATTGCCTAGCGTCCTAGATTCCGCTTACCAGTCGCTATATCGAGACAATCCGCTCAGGATGCACACTTGTCAAAAGAGGCTGACCAGTTTCAGTCCATTACAAATCAACGGGAAAATATAAGCTTATTCTAAATGAAATGAACTTTGTTATTTTAAAGTGTTGAAAGTTTTCTATCAGTGTTGTTATAAACTGAAGCTGATCAGTCTATGTTATGATTTATGTATTTTCAGCAGATTTCCTGGATACAATAGTAGTTTCTAAGTAGGAATTAAGTTAGTCTACGGCTGGTAATTGAAATTTATAACATACCTTTTTTTGCTACTTTAAACTCATTAACTCTTTTTACCTATATCCTAGTGTTATTACTAATAACCAGACTCGAACTTAAGCTATTCAATACTACCACTTAATCCATTGAACTAGACTACACAACACATTAGACAATCTTACAATCTTATCTTTATACAATTTCATTAAGATATATTGAATTCATTTGATTAAAACAATAAAAAAAAATATAAAAGAAAAACATAAAAGATAAACATTGATTGAGAGAAAGAAAAATTTATCAATCAATATCCTTTTTAATCGAAGTTAACAATTCATCTAACAACAATAAATGATGTAACCATAATGTATACATGAGACAATGTTCAATAATCAATGAAAAAGAAAATAAAAATATATATGGGTATATATCTAAGTAAACTTAACTCTATTGAAATATCAAATGCTATTCTTATCTATTATGTCTTATATTAACATGTATCTTTGTTTATGATTATATAAGTTAACATTATCATGTATATATGTATGTATGTATGTACAATCAACATAGAACCTGACACATGTGTGCATCGGTTCAAGTTGCCATATCACCATGGCATCGCAAGATTAACACCACCACCATTAGTAGGAGTTACTTCAATAAAATAAAATAATAATAGCAACAAGGAATGTGAACATATAGAATATGGTTCAGGAAGCGTAGAAAGAAAGTAATGGAATAATTTAAAGCTCATGATTTAAGGGAGGACAATGAGTGAATACATCTGCGCCATTGTGACCGATTCTGGGCCATGTCATTCAGTGTTTCTAGCCACTAGTTACGGTAATCGCGAGGACCCCATCCAGGTAGTCTGCAGCTACCGACACAACATAAACCGGCAGTCAGTGACTTCATGGACTGAGGCCATATTTTAGTTTGGCCACCTCTAACTCTCTTCTATCCTATTCCTGTATCAGCCAGCATTGTGCTTCGAGGTAGACGGTGGTTGAGCATACGCAACACATGTCCCAACCACCTCAGTCGATGAAGATTCACAACCTCATCGACTGATTTACCACTTTTGCCTAACACCAGTCGTCTAATTTCGTTGTTACTTACTCGGTGATCCTAGCTAACGCGAGCGAAGACATCGATGGTCAAAAACTAATAACCTCTGAGTGTCGTCTACATTTAATGGCCACGTCTCACACCCATACATTAAGACAGAGCGAACTGTTGCACAGTACACTCTCCCTTTCGTTGAGAGACGAATATCTCGTCTACGCCATAGGTGACGTAAGTTGGCAAAAGCCAAACGAGCTTTTTGATTTCGTACTGAGATTTCGTCAGGGACTAACCCATTAAGGCTAATCAGACTTCCAAGATACGTGAAGTAATCGACGTGGTCAACTACTTCACTCCCTATCTTTAGTTCAGGGGTTGACGAAAAACAGTCCTGGAGCAATAGTTTGCATTTAGAGGGGGGGAGAAACGCATTCCGGAAATGCTTGCATTCGAGCTTATTGCTGTTAAAAGCTTCTGCATCGTATCAGCGTCTTCGCCGAACAGGACTATATCATAAGCATATTCTAAGTCAATAAGTGGATTTCCTGGTAGGTGATCAATTCCTGAAAAGTCAGACAATGAAAGTCTAATTTCCAACAGTATGTCAACTATGAAGTTAAACAGAAATGGGGAAAGTGGGCAGCCTGGACGGATACCACTTGAGTTTACTAGTTCAGATGATAGAACATTATCATAGTTACTATATTTAGTAGAGACTTATAGATTAGTATTGTGTTATAGAATAAACTAGTCAACATCAAGATATGTGTATGTTCAATTGGGATGGTTAGTTTTGTAGAGATTGGTTATTTTATTTGATTGAATATAATATATATCACAAATTGATGGAAGTGGGAATTCTACCATTGGATGCCGACCCAGTGGTGCAGATGGTTAGCAACTTGAAGCCCCTGGTGCGGAATCTGGTGTGCGCGCTGCTGAGGAGTTCCACACCAGAACGAAACAGCTGTCCAGTGCTCTCTTACCCTGGCAACATCAATCTGTGATGTACTCAACCATACTCAATGTGTATGTGTTAGTTATAGTAACATTGAAAATTATATATTATGAATATTATATCATTTTACCTTTCACATTATTTACTTAACTTTACACAGATTAATCTTCTACCAAGAGTCTAGTTATTCAACAAAATTGTATTCAGATGATTTAATTTAATACAATGAAAACAGTTGACAGCATATACATTCTCTTAAACAATGTAAGTAATAAGAAAACAAAACATTTTTGTATGCGTTTGTCTCCTTGATAAATGATCCAGATTACTTGTAAGTGTAATAGGTGAGGTGGGTGCTTGTGAGTGTGTGGTGTGTGTGGGGGGTGTAATGTTATACAAAATCTCGTCAAGTATTCAAAGTGGTCGGTTAGACTTTATCGACTTACATCATTAATGAATATACATAAGTTAATCATTCAGTTGTGTCCTTTTAAATTAGGAAATGAATTAAAATTGTGAGAGATTAGTTAGTATCTTAGTAACTAACATTTAAATGATTGAAATTTATACCGGATACATATATTATGTAATTTTCTATCAATCGATATAATCACTTAAAATGAAGATGTTACATAATAGGAATATGGTGAATGAATTGGAATTTTTTCACAATTATTGGTTCATTATGTTATGTCAGACCACTAAAGAAGGATGAAAAAACTTCCAGAATTATGTTTTAGAGGACTAATTCATTTATTCTGGTTGTTTATGATGTAAATAGTACAACTTTATTATTGTTCCTCTTATTCTATCCTCCCGTTTAGTATATTTTTCTGTTATTATATTGTCTGTTACTATGGATGGATTAGGCTATGGAATTATTGTATAGCGTAACATTAGCATAAGTCCACGTAAGTTAAGAAGCTACGCCACCCTAATCGAATCAAGTAGAACTAAACTATTAGTCGACTTTAGTCCAGCATCTATATACGTCTATGTATAAACTTGTATAAATTTGAACATTGTTTAGAAATCGATATACATTTAGAAGATATCATTATTGATGCTTCTGCCAATAACTACACGTG
Organism: Schistosoma mekongi; assembly: GCA_034768735.1. NCBI lineage: Eukaryota > Metazoa > Platyhelminthes > Trematoda > Strigeidida > Schistosomatidae > Schistosoma > Schistosoma mekongi. The sequence goes on from CM068305.1 coordinate 86,580,411, forward strand.
GGAGATAGTTTGATAGCAGTCGATAAAAAACCCTGTTTGACTTAGTTCTTGTGGCGTTTGACACTCATCAGCAAGCCGTACTTAAAATTTTAAGGGAACTAAATCTCCTTGGATGATTCAAAGCTGAGTTATGCAATTTTCACAGTCTACAACACTATAAACACTAAGGAATTGGAGCGTAGATAAATTTTCTGTAGGACATAATAAGAATCACAAGTAACAATTAAATTAATGTTTGTTTCGACTTGATCTATAGAATTCTATCAGTATTAGTGTTATATCGGACCACTAATGAAGTGTGAGAACTTCAGGAACTGTGTTTTAGAGAACTAATTCATTTATTCTGGTCATGAGTAATGTAGGCATTACGTTTCTATTATTGTTACATTCCTCTTACCGTATCCTCCTGTTTAGTATATTTGCTATTATTATATTGTCTCTTACTATGGACTACAGTTAATTAGTTGTGTACAAGTTACCCCCTATTTACTGCCACAATCTTTTCTGTTTCATATTAGTGTAAAATCCCTATTTGGTTTCCTGTGTAGTCTGAATTTGTGTATTTATGAAGTCATGATTTAAATACAATACGACTGAAATTGGGTTGGATTTGACTGTGTCTGTTTGGCTCATAAATCGTTGTTTTCTCTATTTCAGCTTGGGGGACTGGTAGTCGCAGGGCAGATGTGTCTGTATACTGATTGGCAATCATCTAGGCCACAGTGTATTTTTTTCAATACATAACATATTGTTTTGTGACAACTTCGACGATGTTACAATAAGATTTACACGACTCACCTTAGCACTACTACTACTACTACTATTGAGCATATAATTGAGATTAACCTAAAAGTATCCGCTTCAATTAATTTTTTATGATGTAAATATCCAAACAGTCAACATTATTGATACTGATAGTTAAGCGCTTTCTCCTACATTTGAAAATCCTTAGTTCGATCTCATGGTGGCGTAATAATTTAACCATACTAACCATAGTCTCAACTTCTATGTAAGCATACTTGGTAATATGAAGAATTACTTTTGTTTCAGTTCTTTCAATATTCGTTTTTTTAAATGTATATATCAAATTACAAATATAACTAAAGTTAAATTAAAGTAAATATTTGTTTACATTCGATTGTTTCAACAAGTAGTTAGGTTTGTTTGAATGAATTCTGACAGAAGACATTGTTATATAATGAAACAATAGATTTATCCTAACAGAATGAACAGTTTTAATTATACATAGGGTGAATTGATTGTTTTATTGAGAATTTCAATTACTTCTTAAACATTTATATCATGTCTACTATTAAAAAGTGTCTGAAGACTTCGCTTGGAATGAATTTACTGTTTTTTTTAGGCCTGGTAGAATACCTTTGTCTAGTCCTTCTCATACACTCCCTACAAAAGTACATATAAATTAGTAGATACAATTTATAATAACATCAAAAGAGTATCAATCTACTTTTTGGAATTCTATAACAATCAGCTTAATTTTCATGTAAATAGATGAGTATTAACTTGTTTATTATTTTAAAATGATGTTTGTTTTAATCACCTTGGAGTCATTATTTTGTTTATCAGTTTATATTAAAATCAAGCTAAAAGAAAGGTAAGAATTAATTTAATTTCTATTATCAAACTATATCTATCCTATATGAAATTAGATTGTGACTTGTAAGCAGAATTCAGGACGCACATTTCGACCTATTTGGGACTCATCAGGTAGATGTATCTACATCACGATGTTGATGTCCACATAGGGATTTGAACTCTATCCGTTTAGAAGCAAACGCCATTGCGTTCACCACTACACCACTAAGTTCAGACAGTCACACTTGTGCAACGGGTATATATGTAATAAGAATAAGCTTGTATTTTCCCGTTGATTTGTAATGGACTGAAACTAGTCAGCCTCTGTTGCCATATGTGCATCATGAGCGGATTGCCTCGACATAACTGTAGTACACAGGTGTGACTGTCTGGACACAGTAGCCTAGTGGTGAATGCGGTGGCGTTTGGCACGAAGCGGTGTGAGCATCAACAATGGAATACAGATACATGCAGCCAATGAGTCCCAAATAGGACAAACGCGTGTCCTGAATTCCGCTTGACAGTCACAGATGAAGTTCAAATATTACTTGTGTACTATCGCTATATCGAGGCAATCCGCTTAGGATGCACATATGGTAACAAAGGCTGACTAGTTTCATTTCATTACAAATCAACAAGATGATACAACGTTATTCTAATTATCTCTATCCTACTTTATTGTTTAATCAATTTGTTGTAATTCACATGAGATACATCATAACAATAACAAAAACCTTAGTAACAATACATCTGTTTTCTACAACATACCTATAATTTTATAATGAATACTTAGTAGTAATAATTTAGTAGTATAAAACAATGTCTATTTAATGTATTACAGATTAGTTTATTATTTTAACTACATAGAATGTAATGTTCATCATTATAAAGTCATTGTAAAATGTACTTCAATTGTGTCTAGTAGTCAAGAGACTATATTACATTATTATAGTTAGTAGATTAGTTCATTTATATTTTTTACGTTAACATTTAATGTTATTATAGGCAGTCAATCAATCAATCAATCAATCAATCAATCAATCAATCAATCAATCAATCAATCAATCAATCAATCAATCAATCAATCAATCAATCAATCAATCAATCAATCAATCAATCAATCAATCAATCAATCAATCAATCAATCAATCAATCAATCAATCAATCAATCAATCAATCAATCAATCAATCAATCAATCAATCAATCAATCAATCAATCAATCAATCAATCAATCAATCAATCAATCAATCAATCAATCAATCAATCAATCAATCAATCAATCAATCAATCAATCAATCAATCAATCAATCAATCAATCAATCAATCAATCAATCAATCAATCAATCAATCAATCAATCAATCAATCAATCAATCAATCAATCAATCAATCAATCAATCAATCAATCAATCAATCAATCAATCAATCAATCAATCAATCAATCAATCAATCAATCAATCAATCAATCAATCAATCAATCAATCAATCAATCAATCAATCAATCAATCAATCAATCAATCAATCAATCAATCAATCAATCAATCAATCAATCAATCAATCAATCAATCAATCAATCAATCAATCAATCAATCAATCAATCAATCAATCAATCAATCAATCAATCAATCAATCAATCAATCAATCAATCAATCAATCAATCAATCAATCAATCAATCAATCAATCAATCAATCAATCAATCAATCAATCAATCAATCAATCAATCAATCAATCAATCAATCAATCAATCAA